>SRQG01000202.1:0-51022 GCA_018360325.1 Claviceps aff. humidiphila group G2b
TTAAGCCATGCTGTGCCTGGAGCCGCATCACGTGACGGCCGTACCAGCCGAACGTGCACATATTTTCACTTTCCCACTTCTTGGGTAACCTAGCTCTTTAGTCAAAATAAACATTCCATTTTGCCCCCCCAATTTGCTCAACATATATCCCGATTTTTTATTTGGAAAATTGTGCCATGGAAGGATTTCTCGCACGTTTTGAATGTGTCTGACTACCTAAGTTGGGTCGCGGTGCGAGTGGGCTTCACTTCCAACCAACTGTATGGTAGGCGTGCAAGTAAGCCGCGAGCGATAAAGCTATAGCGTAAAAGAATGTCATCGCAGCGTGATTCCGGTCTCACAGGATCGTCATGTTGTTTGTCGGAAACAAGGCAGCCACGCCTTACAAGTTACCCCGCTCTCGGGCCCTTACATCGAGGACCTTAGGTAACAATGTACCTGGTGTGTACATACGTCTTCCCGAAGTTCCCGGGGAAGGCAAGACCCAACGAACGACTCCCAAATTCCCAACCATCATGCAGGTGAGGCATTTGAGGCATCATAATTTATTGTACCTGTAGGCAGCGTTGCATCGGCTGTGCATTGTCTTCACATCATCTTTGGACTCCCGCAACCCACACCTTTTCTTATCTTTACTCGCAAATTGCAATCATATGAGCAGAGACCACGAAGATGGGGAACCTGAAGCGCGCGTGCTTTGTAGGGCTTCAGCTGGTGTCTGTTGTAGCTGCAACTGCAGCCGAGGCTGTTGCGAATTGTCCTGGGTACAGAGCATCCAACATCCAGACGACCAAGGATGGGCTCAGCGCCGAGTTACACCTTTCTGGCAAGAGCTGCAACGCGTACGGCAAGGACTTGGATAACCTGAGACTGCAGGTCGTGGCTGAGACTGGTGAGATTGGGAATGACAAGTTACAACATTTGTCATTCATCCTTGGGACACTCTTTGGGCCCGGCATTGTACTAACAAGCTTGCTCAGCGCAAAGACTCCATGTCAAGATCTATGATGCTGCTGAGCAGGTGTATCAAGTTCCGGAATATGTATTTCCTAGACCCAAATCTGCCCAGGATGGTGCAGACAAAGCCGAGTTGAAGTTCGACTCCAAGGAACAGCCTTTCTCTTTCCAAGTCAGCAGAACCACGACCGGAGAAGTACTCTTTGATTCTTCTGCGGCAGGACTCATCTTTGAGGATCAGTATCTGCGTCTGCGGACTTCTTTGCCCCAGGACACGAATCTGTATGGTCTAGGAGAACACTCGGACTCGTTCCGCTTGAAGACGAGAAATTACACTCGCACCCTCTGGAATGCCGACGTGCCATCTATTCCCAACTCAGCCAATCTGTACGGTAGTCATCCAGTGTACATGGAGCACAGGACGAGCGGGTCTCACGGCGTCTTTCTCCTCAATTCGAACGGCATGGACGTCGTCATTGACCAGGACGAGACTGGCCACGGACAGTACCTGGAATACAACACGCTGGGCGGTGTGTTTGACTTTTACTTCCTGGCGGGACCAACTCCTGTCGATGTGGCAAAGCAGTACGCCGAAATCACCGGCCTCTCTGTCACTGTACCATACTCTTCATTAGGTTTCCACCAATGTCGCTGGGGCTATCGCGATGTGTTCGATGTTGCCGAGGTTGTATACAACTATAGCCAAGCTGGCATCCCGTTGGAGACAATGTGGACTGACATTGACTACATGAATGAGAGGGCCGTGAGTATCCTACTTTGTTATTCAAATCTTGGTCATGCTTCATCATGCCCTCACTTTCACGCACGCTGCACCACGCTTGTTATTCTGACGAGGCTATTCAATAGATCTTTTCCGTGGACCCTGACCGGTTCCCTCTGAGAATGATGCGCGAACTCGTTGCTCATCTACACGCCAACAAGCAAAAGTATGTTCTCATGGTCGATCCTGCTGTCGCGGCGAAAGACTATGGGCCATACAACAATGGCGTCCAGAAAGACGTTTTCCTTTTAAATTCTACCCATCAAATCTTCCACGGGGTCGTGTGGCCCGGATTGACAGCCTATCCAGACTGGTTTGCTGACGGGACTCGACAGTACTGGATCGAGGAATTCGCCAATTTTTTCTCTCCCGATTCTGGTATTGATGTGGACTACTTATGGATTGACATGAACGAGCCTTCCAACTTTTGCCCTTATCCGTGCCTCGACCCCGAGTCAGCTGCAAAGGAGTATCCTCCTCCGCCGCCTGCTGTGCGCGAACCTCCGCGCGCATTGTCTGGCTGGCCTTGCGATTTTCAGCCTCCTGGTAGCAACTGCAGGCGACTGGGCCTGGAGCAAAGTCAGTCTCCTTCGGGAAGGTACCCCAATCAAGAGGTGGAACATCCAAGAAAGTTAGGAGCGAAAGTTGCTTATGAAGAACACAGCAGGCTCGACCACCGCAGCAGCAACGCTAGATGGTTGGGCTTGCCCGGTCGCGAGCTCACCAACCCGCCTTACAAAATTAACAACACGTGGGGACCTCTACCCGAAAAGGCCATCAACACCAGTTTAATCCATCACAATGGTCTCACTCAGTTTGACACGCATAACCTATACGGTACCATGATGTCAGAGGCTTCTCGCGCAGCGATGCTCGCTCGCCGCCCTTCCAAGCGGCCACTCGTCATCACCCGCTCCACCTTTGCTGGCGCAGGCTCCCACGTCTCTCACTGGCTGGGGGACAATGATTCTGACTGGCCTCACTACCGCTGGAGTATCTCAGGCATGTTGCAATTTGCTTCTCTGTTCCAGGTCTCCATGGTCGGCTCAGACGTATGCGGCTTCAACGGAAACACAACTGAGGAGCTGTGTGCGCGTTGGGCGATGCTCGGCGCCTTCCAGCCATTCTATCGTAACCACAATGCCGAAGGACAAGTCTCTCAGGAGTTTTACAGGTGGAGCTCTGTCACCGAGGCAGCTCGCAAGGCCATCGACATTCGATACAGACTCTTGGACTATTTCTACACGGCCATGATGCAGCAGAGCAGCGACGGCACGCCTGCGATGCAACCCATGTTCTACATGTACCCGCACGACGAGAAGACGTTTGGCCTCGATCTTCAATTCTTCTGGGGACCTTCGCTCCTCGTGGCGCCCGTTCACGAGCAAGGAGCAACGAGCGTGGATGTATATCTCCCGGATGACATCTTTTACGACTTCCACACGCACGAGAAAATCGTCGGATCGGGCCACTCTGTGATCATGCCAAACCAGAGCCTGACCGATATTCCTCTGTTCTTTCGCGGCGGGTCCATTGTGCCGATGCGCATGAACTCCGCCATGACGACCACCGATCTTCGAGACGAGAACTTTGAGATCCTGATTGCGTTAGGCAAAGACGGCACCGCGAGAGGGTCTCTGTATCTGGACGACGGCGAAAGCTTGGTTCCAGAGGCCACGTCCGAGATCGAGTTTGAATACAAGGATGGTAAACTCGTTGTGGGAGGAACTTTTGCGTATAAGGGCAGCCTCCTTAAGGTGGCCAAGATTACGCTTCTCGGCGGGGCGGGCCTGCAGCGGCGCACGTCCGTTTCCGTTATGGTGGACAAGGCGCTTTCAGAGCCTTTTACGATTACCATCTGACCGATGGTGCGTATGCAGTATATAGGTAGCAGTAGATATATAATCGAGACTCTCGAGAATGGTGGCCCTGTAAAGTCGCCATCTTGAAGCTTGATCTTGATGCCGGGCCGCTCGTGCCAGAAGGTGCCACGGGCTGACGAATCGTTGTCGAGAAATCCTCGGCAGCATCCGAGATTCCGGGACTTTATGTGGGGGCCCGAGGCAGGGAGATGCTCCTCACGAATCACGAATCACGATGCATGACGTGCATGGGATGCAAAGTGGGGTTGATCGATGTCACCACGTTTTTGGGCCTCCCTGTTTTAATTCCCTTCTCATTTCCAATATTCCACCTTCTCCTGTCCTTTCTTTCTTTTTTGTTCTTTACGACTCTATGGATTGTTTGTAGATTTTTCTGCAAGCAGGTGTGGCTTGCAAATGTTCCTATAGTCTAGTAGAGTTCACTCTTTCAAAATGCTTCGTAATCGTGCGCTAAAATCGACCCCGACTCGCGCCAAGAACGAGTGGCGTCCAAAGTGGATGACCCTCCCGAGCACGCAATCCGGGCTTCGGATGAAGCGGTTTTTTTCCTCCTCCGCCGTTGGAACCTTCTTTTTTTAAAATAACGGTTCCGCCCTGCTTTGTCTTGGGGTTCCGCGTTGTCTTACATACCTCGGCACTCGTTTAGCAATACGTTGCGTTCTTATTCGTGGGAGATTGGCCACTGCAACCTCAACTGACTACCTGGGTACACAACCACATCATATCACCGTCTGCGTCGACTTCTCCCAAATCGCCAAAGGGCTCTTGCCCGTCCTTTGCAGCACCATGGCACACAAACAATCCCTCTTTGACGACTCCTCCGCCGCCGAAACCGTCACCAAAGCAGATAGCGGCCAAAGCACACCTCCACCGCACAGCGTCGACATCGAAGATGGCAGTGCCGCCCGATTCCACAACTCAGATCACCTGAAGCGATCCCTATCGGCGCGCCAGGTCCAGATGATTGCCATTGGGGGCACCATTGGCACAGGACTGTTCCTGGGGACGGGCAAGTCGCTGGCGACGGGCGGACCGGCGGCGCTGCTCATCTGCTATGCTATCACAGGGGCGATTGTCTTTATCACGATGTTGTCGCTGGGAGAGATGGCGGCGTTTATTCCTGTGGCGGGAAGTTTCTGTTCTTTTGCCGGGTATGATTTAGAAGACTCCCCCACCTTCTCCCCTGTCCTTTTTTCCCCCTTCCGCACCACGCGGTATTTATTTCCGTGTTGTTCATCATGGGTGTGATAGACAAATCAGTCGTATCAAAAGAAACAGAGGGGGGGACGAAGGGGGGAAAGGAGAGACGGAGAGAAACATCGGCCATTGCATATCACCTCGCTAACCTCCGTTTCTGCCATCTAGTCGCTTCGTAGACGACGCCTTCGGCTTCGCCCTCACTTGGAATTACTGGTTCAATGATGCTGTCTCGACTGCTGCGGACCTGGTCGCTCTCCAGCTCGTTCTTCAGTACTGGACGGACCATTTTCCGGGCTGGGCACTCAGCCTCATTTTCTGGGTGGTACTGATTGCTGTGAATCTCGCGAGTGTAAAGGCGTATGGCGAGTTGGAATACTGGCTGAGTCTGCTAAAAGTTATCACAATTATTGTTCGTACTGTTCTCCATCCTTTCCTTCTATCCTTCGAGGATCTTGTTTTTTCTAACTCGGTCTTCAACAGGTCTTCATTGTCGTGGGCATCGTGGTAAATTGCGGCGGCAATCGCCAGGGCCACTACATTGGTGGTGAGAACTGGCACATCCCTGGTGCGCCATTCGTGGGAGGCATTGGCGGCTTTGCGTCGGTGTTTGTGACGGCCTCGTTTGCGTGTAAGTACCCATTGGCCGACACCGCTCAGCATTCATCAACACAACACCGGCATTCTTGCTGTGCTCGAATCTCACTAACAGACTCAACAGACGGCGGCACTGAGTCCATTGCCATCACAGCAGGAGAAACCATGAATCCCACTAAGAATCTACCCCGAGTCGTCAAGAACGTCTTCTGGCGCATCTTGCTCTTCTAGTACGTCCCACTACTACATGACTCCAAATCACGCACGTAGACTCACCATCAGAAACAGTATCCTCTCTGTCCTTCTCATCGGTCTCAACGTCCCCTACGACTACCCCGGCCTGAGCACCAAAAGCAGCAGCACCTCGCCCTTCACCATCGTCTTCGAAATGACAGGCGCCCACGCCGCCGGCAGTGTCATCAACGCCGTCATCCTCACCAGCGTGCTCTCCGCCGGCAACCACGCGCTCTTTGCCGGCGTGCGGCTGCTCTACACGCTCGCCATGGAGGGCCACGCCCCGCGAGTCTTTGGCAAGCTTAGCAAAAACCAAGTCCCATGGGTGGCCGTGCTGTTCACGGGCCTCATCTCAGGCCTCTGCTTCGGATCCAGCTTCATCGGAGCTGGCCAACTCTGGACATGGCTACAAAAGTAAGTCGCCACGCCACGCCACGCCACGCCACTCCACTCCACTCCACTTCACTCAAAATAAAAGATGGGGGGGGCCTTCTTTTCTAACCTTCTCGGTAGCCTCGTCGGTGTTTCGAACCAACTCAGCTGGATCGCCATTGGCATTGCCTCGATCCGGTTCCGCGCCGGGCTGGCCCGCCAGGGCAAAACGCATCTCCTGCCCTTCAAGAACTGGACCTACCCGTACGGTCCGTGGGCGTCTGTCTTTCTCAACAGCTTTCTGGTCCTGGTGCAGGGATGGTCGTGTTTCAGCCCGGAATTCGACGGCGTTAGCTTTGTGAGCTTTTATATTGAGTTGCCCATCATGCTGGTCATGTATTTGGCGTGGAAGTACTTCAAGCGCACAAAGTTTGTGTCGCTGGATGATATGGATCTTGTCACGGATGTGTATGTGGCGGATGCGGAGGAGTTGGAGAAGAAGGGGTGGCAGTCTAAAGCGAGGAGAATCGTTGGGTGGTTATTTTGAGCGTGGTGGTCATTTTTTGGGGGGGTTACATATCCTGCGTTGTTTGCATTTACAGCCCTGGGGGCTCGTTCCGTATCTTGGGCGGAGTTTGCATCTAGAGCGTCTGCATTGTTCATGATTAAGTTTCAGCAACTATTACAAAATTTCAGTCATAGCATTTGGCCTAGAGTCTCTCGGTTTTTGAATGCATAGAGCCTCTCATCTTGGGACCTGGGTCACGCCTAGGGTGCTCATGAGTGAGTGATTGTCTTATATATCAGCCAAGCGGGAAGCCTTATCATGAAAGATCAAGGCCTATTTCGAAAGCTGTTGTGCATCCACCGCCGTGCCACGTCGACCCCTTAGGGCACGCCAGGCCAAGGAGTGTGCTCTTGTGGCTTGGTGACAACTTCTTTCCGTGTGGATATACTAGAAGTATCGGCGCTAGCATCATGATCATGGACTATTCCCTCCTCGTTTTGACCGTCATGTTGTTGCCATTTGGATCTATCGTCTCACTCCACCACGTTCTTCTTCTACGCTATTGCCTATCGAGAAGGACTTGGAGCCCGTCAAGACATCTACGAAGGATCAATATGAGGCGTGACGTCAAGGAGCCCACGGGACGCAGAAGCTCGTCGTTCTCGTACTATTCAAGTCCAATCTTTTGACATCGTTCATCTCTTGAGCTCACTCAGGGCGATCCGTGAGAAGGACAGTAGACTAATGCACTCCTGGGGGTTGAGAGGCTGTGGCGGGGTTTTCAGAAGTATATTCATCCCGTTCGCATTATATAGCTTCCATTAGACATGTGACGCCTTACATGAAGCACACCCCGTTCAAATAGTAACCTTTAAGACGCATCCGCTCAGACTCATTGTATCGCCAACTGCACTCCTCAGACGCAGCAGCTACCATAATCTGCACCCCCTGTTACTTTTTACTTACAAAAACAGCCTATCCAACAAAAAAAGGCCAAGAAAAGTATGAATGTCCCTTTTCGCTGCCAACAAACTGCTTGCTGCATGCACAAGCATGTGAATTAATAGACTCTTCGTCATGTATATCATAAAATTACTATTGCGTATATGCAATATCCTGCCCATTTCGGGACTTGCTGTAGTACTTGTTCGTTCTTCTCTGCGACTATATATTAGGCGTATCGACAAATCAATCGCGACTGCGTCAGAACAAATTCTGTGGATTTGGCTCCGTTACCGAATTTAACATTCAATAGTTGGCCAATCAATGCTATGGGACACTGGTTGCACTAAAATTTGTCCATCGTAAGTCTTCGCTGCCATCTTGAGACTTTTTTTGCGCCTTGTTTGGTGGATTGCTCAAGGTGAAACAGGGGCCGCGTGCCATGTAACTTGCTTGTTGAACTGCACGACGCAGTATCTTGCTTCTCAACATAACGGGAATGATGTCCCTCGCAGGTGCTCATCTCGAGATCCCTCAAACTTGTCCACCTGGATTGATAAAGCCCAGGTTCAAGCTCTCGTAGTTCCACATTAGGGACAAATCTCCAAGTTCTTGCTCTGATATCGGCCCAAAGTTGACGTTATTGTACATCTCGCTCATCGGTAGTGACATGTCGGTATAATTAACTGGGTAGTCACTGTTGAAACCACTCATGTCCATTTCTTGCATGGGCTGCATCATCATCATAGGATTGTTGCCTCCTGGCACCATGGAGACAGGAGGTGCGTACATAAAAGTTGCGTCATCATAATTGCCCGAAAATGCAGATTGAGAAGTACTCAAGTGGTAGAGTGGAGTGTCGCTGGGAGGCGTCGTGTACGACATGCTCGATCCAACAGACCCGGGATCGCTTGCCATGGCCAATTCGGCCTGGCTCATAATCGGAGGTGTCAGAGAAAGGTCTTGTGATGTCGAAAACTGTTGCTGCTTGGCGACCGACCGCTGCTTTGGCGGGGGAGGTGGTCGTGGAATTCTTTGCGCAACCTTGACAAGCACCTCGTACGAGGTCCTCGCAGTCTTTGTCACCGTGTTCAACCGCTTCAGCATGGCTACAGCATTGTCGATTGCACAAAACACGTCATGCTGGCGGGGTATACTACAGTCTTGGTCATGCATTAGAGCTGAGCACAAGACAGCGGCGGTATCAAATATGCAGAAAAGAACGAAATGGAATTTTGCATCTCGCGGGTAAACGTGGTCGAAGAATTCGTGTAGGGACATCATGAGTCTTAGAGCGTAGTTGATGCCGTCGCTTCGAATCGTGAGCTCATCAGCTGGCGAGTTTTTCGAAAGAGGCATAGCAAGGTATCGTCGAAACGGTTCGAGAAGCATCGAAAGCGCAATATTATGCAAATTGTGTCGATGTAAGACAATCCAAGGCCGCGATTCGTCGTTGCTCTTATCGGGATTGATCAAGTCGTATGGGGCTGGGAATTCGCGCATCCATGTCTCAACAATAGTCTGATACGTCTGCACGTCGCTTGGCCGAACAACCTCCTTTGCATTGTGGAAACGCTTGGAGATTCGCCTAATCAGTTCCGACTGAAGCTTGATATGAAGCAGGGGAGACGGCGAATAGCCCTCCAGGGTGAGGTTAGGCAGACCGACGTCACAATCAGAACGGTCAATGATCATGGGCCTTGATAACAAAGAAGAAATTTGCCTTTATCAAGAGTGGCTCGGTCAGTAAAACGAGAGGTACCCTCATCAGAGCCAAGCAGTGCCAAATATCAAATGAGAGGGTAGAGGAGTCAAAAACGGAAAGGCTCATGCTCACCAGTCCCAGGTGTCAAGGATACACCAAACCCTCCTCCGCATTTCGCGATCGAACTCGGGCATAGGCCCAGTAACGGTTTCTTTGTGTATGCCCAACTCTTGAGCTTCCCGAATGGCGGCGCTCAGGACGTGCCAAGATTCGACGAATCTGGCTTCCGATCTGTACCAGAAACAGGAGTGAAGGAGTGACTGGACATTGAGCAGGTGATTACTCCGCACGGGAATGACGCTGTGCAGTTCTCGAGCCGCGTTGTGATACTGCTCGGCGAGTTTGTGAGTACTCTGACCCAAATCTGTCTCAAGTTTTCGTTGAAGTTCGGCATCAGTGTGTTGCGTGGAGCAGGCACACACTGTGAGCAGTAGACATGTCCATTGCAGTCCGAGAGGCCGGTCTTCGGACCGTGACGTCCACCATGCCCGATATTCTTCCAAAAATGAGGATGTGTACAGTATGTGGTACTGGAAGTTTACGTTGTTGAGGAAGTTCTGAACCAGAGCATCTATACATACTTATTAGCTCCACTTGAACAACACTCTTTCTTTGATTATCAGCTACCCAATGGTAGAGAATCGTACCAGTATACGGCCGGGGAGGAAGTATTTGCAATGCACGTTTGAGTCGAGGGCATGAGGCCGTATCCATGTAATGCTGTTTGTATGTCCTAGGAGTAGGTTTTGTTTTGCGCTACCAAGATCCTCTGGTCAGCCTCTCTACTAAGTCAGGCTCGTACTGAAATATGTTTGCTTTTGTATGCCAATTCTGACTTGAAGTGCCGCGCGAAATTGTCGGTGGGAACCTACTGTTGAGCTAGAATTTAGACCGCCGAAAAGGTGGGAAGCTGTGTACCCTAAAGACTCAAAGTCACATTCTACATCATCCCATGAAGTAGAGTCGACCTCATCTATGCTTTCCTCGTGACTCAGTTGGCGCTTTCTATTATTAGCTTGGCGGGACGTTCTCTCGGGACCCTCTTGAGTGCTGCTTGGGCTGAAGCAACATTTGTCGGCAACCTTGCGCTTCTGGCAGTGATTGCAGGGCCATTCTCGATTGCACTGCAGCATACGCGTATTAGTTTGGTTGCTTGGAATCAGACAGAGGTTTCGTACAAGTGCACTAAGTTTACTGTGATACCTTTTGTTTGCGCCGTTGGCACTCTGTACAAGCGGAACGATGCTGTGTGTCATCATTGGCGTTCAGACTCATCGCGATGCCTTCGCGACTGCCACTGGCATATGTCAAATCGGCGGCGTCTTGCTGGAAGGAAAGATGTAAAGTAAGACGGCGGAGGTGCGGAAGGGACAAGACCCGGGCTAGAGTATCGGACGACCGAGGTAGAAGAGAGCTGACCAGTCCCTTGGCCGATTCCAGGTGAGCAGTGAGAACGGAAGAAGAGGCTTGCTAATCGACTGCAAAATTGAATGTACGATTGATCTGGTGATCGCCACGCCGAGAAGCCGAGAGATCTGCGGGCTGTCCTCCTGCCGGTACAGCAGGTGAGATGGGCAGAACTGCAGAAGGGTCTGTGAACAATGGTGAATGTTGTGTCACTTGTGCTACTCTCAGCGGCCGCACATTCGAGATGCAGCCAGTCAATACTATTCGTTGTCGGCGGCCCGGCTTCTCGTGGCCAGAGCCTATCAGGTCCAGTCGAAGGGTGTTTCTCTCTCAAATCGATGTTCGCCCTGGGTGGTATGCCGACGAGCGAGAGAAGCAAAAGCTGGCAGATCGGGTAGGCAGATCGAGTACGCAATTCGGGCAGGTAGTCCGGGTAGACGGATCTTGTCATGGTATAATAAGAGCTACGCATGCGAACGCCTGTCGGAGAGGAAGTCGGAAGCAAGTTAAGCAAGCAGCTCGCAAGTCGCAAGAGACAGGGAAACAGGAGGTCAGCCAGCGAATCAGAAGGCCTTGCAAAGGGTCTGCATCTTCGTAGTGTAGCGATGGAGGTATGTAAAACGCTCGTTGTCGATGTTCAAGACGGCAGAGGCCGGGTTGGAAGGATGAAACGGGTGTGGTGCTTTTCCGCCCGCTGTTGCGCTTTGCGATTTCGTCGACATGATGTGCCGGACTCCCAGTACATAGGTAATTACCCCACTACTCCGTACTTTAGTACATATTAGGTACCTAACCTAGGTACGAATAGGCTACGATACCTAACCTAGGTACCTCCTAATTATTTAGGCAGTGCCACCAGTGACAACTTACAAGTTGCAAGTGGAAGGCGCGTTCCACCCCAACTTGACTTCACGCCCATGTCTTTTGTCACTTGTGTCTTCGACGCCCCCTTGCTTGTCAGCTCCTTGTCAGGCACCTGCCAAGCCGGCACCAGCCAAACCGATCTGGTCTCGCGACACCATCGCGCAGCCGTCAGACCATCTTGGATGTGATGAACGAACATGTCCTGCCAAGTGGGCATGTATCGTCTGAAATTGCCTCCATTACACCAATACACACAACAATCTGCATGGAACGCCCACGAAGGCGCCGCCATGTTGTAGTCCGTAGATGCCGGCCCCTCGGCCCTGTCGATTTGCTTCTGTGGCCGCGGCTCACCAATCACCATTAAACCGTGGTCTTCCTCGACCCGTGGGATTGACGCGTCTCACTTCCCAACCCCCGTCTCGATGGGATGTGCCGCCGAAGCAAGCCCGCCTTGGACGCCGCTTGGGATAGGCATTCGCCCACGTTATGACACTCTATTCGTGCACTACTCTGTACATATACGGAGCACGAATTGTTACGGTATGTATTCAGTCCTCCGGGGCGACTTTGTGCCTGCAAGACTCAGCAAGAAGGGAAAGAATCATCAAGATTTCTTCTTCAGCTTCCACCACACGTTTCCTTGGTCCATTTTCTCACAGCCGTCTTGCGCCGCATTACAGAGTACGATGCCACATGTACATACCTGCATACCTACACTGTACACAGCTTCACCAGTCAGGATTACCGGAACTCTCTCCGGGGCCCCGCGTTCCGCAGATATATGTACATACGTACCTACAACATAGGTACCTACCTGCGCACTCTGTCTTGTTTTTTTCCTTCTTTTTTCTTTCTTTCTACTCCGTACATGTACATTTGTTTTTCCGTTGCTTCCGAATTGTCCGCATGAGCAGCTGGTAGATTAGCTGACCCATGTTCTGTATGTATCCCAGCAGATTGCAACAAGTGACGTTCCCTGGCAAAATCGCGCTCGGGATCTTGGCCCGTTCCCTTGCATGTGGTTTACACAAATAGGTAGTATGTGTGTACAATGTACTCCGTATGTGTATAGGTACTCCACGTACTGTATTCTTCTCGAACTGAAGCCTTTTCAGGTCACTGGCAGCAACTGGTGAGTTGCTGAAAGTTGAAACAGTCTGTCTGCATGTTTGACTGCCTCATCTGACATCTCCATGGCTCATTGTAACTTGTACATATGTACAACATCTATGGCGAAAGCAACACCAGACTGGCTACGGTGGCTCGAGCCGTGATAGTTGCCTCGCGTTTATTAGTTGAGGCATGCCCATGGAGCCGATATGAAGAGGATCGCGCGTGCATGGGAATGAACATGGAGCCCAGGAGCCGCGCCGAAGACGCAGTTGTCTTCCGTTGATCATTGGGTGATTATTTCATTTTTCATTTTTTACATCCGCGCCTGGCCGTACCAGCTGGCATCGCCGTCGATGTATACATACCGTTGTACTTGGAACTGCGGTGGTGTGCCAGATGGGAAAGATAAAAAGGCCATTCCTCATTGTCGCAGATGGCCTTGCCTGCCCCCAGCCGCTCAGATGATCTAGATTGATGCCATCCACTTTCATGACGCTGTCTCAGTTAACCACCCTCCCCCGCCATTTCCTGTTCACCACTCCTCCGACCTTTTTGCTTCATGGCTACATAATGTTTCTCCACTGTCCTGACTCCTCAGTCTTGCATTACATATGCATATGTATGTACCCAGATACATACAGTAGAAACTCTGCAAGTTCATGCACCAGTCGGGCGCGTGGCCCGCTTGGCTTTTTTGCGTTCTGAACCCCAAACAAGGCTATGTACCTTGTATGTATGTATGTAGGTACACACATAGGTACATATCGCAAGCGCGTGGCATCCTTGCCACGCCTCTAGCTTTGTCTCCATTGATCATGAGACGAAAGACATTGTCTATCCGTCGTATGTTTTCCTCAGTTCAAACCTTGGCATCTACGTATTCCCTCTTTCGGTACATATGCGCCCAATATTTCACGTATGTATAAGGCATCATAACTGCCTACCTACCTATGTAGGTTACACACCTACACTCCGTAATTACGTATGGATGCATTCTGATTCCTCGGACCTCAACCCGTCGCCGAACCCCGCTCCCGTCGAACGAAACCCGCAATCCGGCCGGGTCGTTTCAACTTTCGAACACTTCTACCAACGCTCGATTGCTCCATGCTTCAAAGCTCCAATCTGGCAAACTTCTTTGAAGAAATAGCTTGCCGCCGGATTCAATCGTCAAGAATGCTTCCCTTCTCTGTTGCCTGATCACCGCGTCCAGTCACACCTTGCTCGCCTCCACCGTCGTGGTCGCATGCTGACTGCACTTGTTCAAACTCAAATTATCCTGGTGTCAAATTGTCAATAGGTATGTATGTGTAGATACCAAATACCTACCCTTTTCCCCTTCAAATGTTCTCCGCCCCGCATTACGTAGGAAGTATCTCTCACGAGTCACAACTACATTGGAGAGTGAAATACCTAGGTAAAGCTGGCGCCAAAAAGCAAGCCCGAAGCTTGACAATCCCGTCTTTGGCCGAGTTCCACCGCAATTGCTATGCCTTTTTTCAGTCGATAACCGGTTAGGGAGTGGAGCGAACACTAGGTTGCCTACCTGAATGTAAGTGACTACTTACCTAAGCGTGACTTGCTTGCGAGGTTATCTTTTGCAGAAGCACTCTCTACGACGTGTGATCGCATCACTATGATATCTGAACGATAGACGGACGACACCATCATGAGGCGACCCTGGTCTCTGGTTCTCCTGTAATTCACCTCCTTATTTGGGCCGTTCTACAGTGCATGACCGTGACAAACTACGTACATAGCTAAATATTCGTGGCGCGACACAGAGAGAAGCACTCATCGAGCCGACGGGATAGGTGCATGGCGATTTTCTCACAATCCAGATGATACAGAACTAGTGTGCTGATGGCAATCCATCCTCTTTTCATGCAAAGTAAGGCGGGAAACCGCACGAATCTATCCAACAAGTCAAGACAACTCATGCGACTGAAGTCTTACTCTCAACAGAAAAAAAAATGTAACGTGTAACGCATTCACGGCCTAGTCGCCGTTGTTTCTTCCCAAATCTCGCCTTACTCGCCAGACTCGAGATCCCACAGGCCTTTTCTGGTCCCCCCTCAAAGTCTCAATCCAGGGAACTGTCGATACATCTCCTACATAGGCTCGGCTGGCCTGGCCTGTGCTGCTATCAACGACTTCGTTGTCGTCCTCGCTTGAGTCGGCTTCGGACATTTCGAGGTCCTTCTCCATAGCCGTATCATCTGAATTTGTCTGTAGATACATGTCCTCGGTGTATGCCCAGCTGGGAGTATCGAAACTTCCGTGAACGAGAACAATACTCGTGCCTTTCGATCGGATATTCTCAAAAGTTGATAGCGGCAACGGTGTGACGACCTGGAGCGACTTGTTTGGCGCGTCGATGCCTCGGACGAGTGCTAGTCCGATGGTGTGGCAGTATCGAGGATCGAGGGTCCCATCCGTGGCATTGACAATCAGTGGCAAACCCTCGGGCGTCCTGGAAATCTCAACACCAGCCCCTCGTTCGCCGTCGCCATTCAGGATCTTTGTGCCGTCAATCTCCCGAAAGGCGGTGGACGCTTCAATCTCCACAATGGCCAGTATGGCTCCATTAATGGAATCTGCCAATAGATTCGGTGGTGTTTGGCAATCGTAGGACAAGATGCCGAGGATGCCCTGAGTGTTGCCTTCATACTGCACCACATAGGGCCGGGTGTGAGAAAGAGGCTGGGCAAGCCATTTTATAGATGAAGTCTTCTTGGCTGTTCTGCTTTCGACAGGCAGCACTTGAGAGTGAAAGTACGACATCATCTGCATGGATCGAAAATGCGCAGATGTACGTGACATGACCTCTGACGGCTGCGAGGGAAGTGTGCTGAACTCGTGTCTCGTGGCCTCCTGGAGTGTTTCGACAACGTCGGTAGGCCCTTCCTCGGACATGTAAATTACCTGGGTAGGTCGCAATTTCGTAATGAGAGTCACGAGGAGATCCAGTCCTGTCCCGAGAATCCAGCCAGGAGTGTTGATAATTAGTGGACATTTTCGATACAGGCGCTGGTAGAACTCGTACAAGTCGATGGCGCATGCAATAAAGAGATCGGGGGAGGAGGCAGGGGTGACTGAGGCCAGTGCATGGCATCGCACTATTGTATTTCCTGGATCACCGAAAGAGGTGTGAGTGAAAGGCACGCCAAGGTTCGGTCTAGAAACTCGTATCAAAGACAATGTCCCCGGAGGAGCAAATTCGGGTTGTCCCGGGTCAAGATCAAGAACCATTACTGCTTTTGAATCTCCGAGGGATGTGGTCAAAAGTCGGTTGGTGAGCAATCTCGCAAAGGTCGACTTCCCTGCGGATTTTGGACCACAGATGAATCCCGAGTACTCGTTGCCAGAACTCATGGTGGGCGTAACAGAGGCGAGCAGCTTGTTCCAATCTGGCGGTGAAACCAGCTCCTGTATGGCGCACCTCTTTGGGGCATCAGATGAAGTTCTAATCTGTGGATTGTGTCAGAAATCCTGATGTATGCCTTGTTAAATTCTCGGTAACTTACAAAGCGGAAAGTCCTTTTCTTATTGTGATTTGACTCAGCAGGCTCGTTCCATAGTCTCCTAAGTAGAGGCGAAAGGCGGCCTAGCTTCCTCAAATGAGTAGAGTTTGTGTCATTGTGAAATTGTAATCTGGAATCTTGCGTAGTCCGTATGACCGGAACGGCTGAACAGTGAGTAGCATACACCCACAGGATATTTTCAGAAGATCGCAACGTTGCGCCAGCGACTGTGACTTCTCCGGCGACGACGCAGATACCGAAACAACCAAGGACGATAAACCTCTGTATTTCATTGTCAGCCTCTCCCATTCATGTATCTTGTTCGAGATGATACAATGAACATCAAATGCAGGTCGCACCTCACCCTCGTCCAGGCTCACTTCCAGGCCACCGTCAGCGATTGTACGATGCTTGACGTCTGATACTTGAAAGGACGAGTGGCTGATATTATGAGGTTGCGTAGATGATAACGAAGACTTGGTAACAAGAGCTACAACATCCAATGCTTGACTTTGTGTACATCATCAGAATCCGAAGCTCTTCTGTTGAGGAAAGTTGACTTGTTCCATTTCTCACCTTGCCCCTTGAGGTGCCTGGTCGATGGACCCAACGCTAGGTCTATTGGCATCTTTTCGGCGGACGAATGCCTGCTTCGCGCTAACCCTTGGTGACTGAGTCCCGTCGTTCCTTCTTTTGGGCTTGGGGGACTGTAGAGCACTGAAAGAGTTTGTGCTGGGAGTCGCCGGCTCCGGAGAGCTGTGCTGGCTTTGAACAGCAGAGACTCCGAGCCGTCGACGAGCCGCGAGAGCGCTGACTGCGCTGACTGCGCTGGCTGGTGCTGTATGAAATTTTAGATCGCTATACATGTGCGTATCTCCAGGCGGCACATGGACTTAAATTAAATAAAGAGCACATACACGGAGGTAGAGGTTCACCTTCCAGCTTTCGACGTTTGCTGGAAGAGGAAGACATGGCGAGTCTTGAGCGTGCATT
Organism: Claviceps aff. humidiphila group G2b; assembly: GCA_018360325.1. NCBI lineage: Eukaryota > Fungi > Ascomycota > Sordariomycetes > Hypocreales > Clavicipitaceae > Claviceps > Claviceps aff. humidiphila group G2b. The sequence goes on from SRQG01000202.1 coordinate 17,141, forward strand.
CAGGCCCTCCTATGAGCCCATGGCAACTCTGACGGCTTGTTGGATACTGGCTTCACCTGGGTTGGGTAGCTTTATTGTGTATACTTCGTTTTCTCTTTACTTACAAACATGAGATTTCACAAAGCAACAGATTGGTCGTTGGCGACGATGGCTTGACTGGAGCTTATCGATAATATTCCGTGCTGCAGTTCCACTAATAAGGTACATCCGTACTCCGTACCGCGTTCAGCATCCGTTTGCGCGCGACGTGCGCGTGTGTGGGGCCCATTGCTTCTTGTAAGGTCGCCAAAATTTCACAATCTTGGAAACTTTGTACTTCAACCTCTACTCCCTGGGTCGTCAAGCTTTCTGCTGTCGCAACCGCCTCTTGCGTGCATTTCCATCGCCAAAATGGCACCCAAGTCACACTATGCAGTGCACTCTTTGAGTAAACACATTGAAGATACCCAGAAGGGCCTCACTGCTGATGCTCAGTACAACAAAAGGCCCAGTCTGAGGTCAGCAGTTACCATCAAACAGGAACCAGGGACCCTTGAGAAGAACATTTTTGGCGACAACGGTTTCAGCGACGACGATAGTAGCAGCAGTGGCAGCAGCGATGAGGGTGACCATTTTCTTCGAAACATAACAAGCAATTCTGTGAAAGCTTCGAATGCGAAATCCAAGCAGATCAAAGACGATGAAATTGCCGACAGCGACGACGAGCGAAAAGCTGCAGCCAATAAGACGGCATCTGGCACCAAGACGCAGTCTGTCAAGCGCGAAGACTTATCTGAGGACGAAGCCAGCGATGACTCTGAATCTGAAGCTGGAAGCGAGTCGGAAACAAGTGAGAAACAAGTGGCAGCTGGTGGGCGATCCTTGGAGCCTGCTGCAACTTCGGGCAAGCGTCCATCCAAAACTGTCTCTGCCCCACAACTCAAGAAAGAAGATAGCGAAAGTGACAGCAGTGAAGATGAAGCGCCTGAAAAGAAAGGGGCTGCACAGCCCATGTCGGATGATGATTCCAGTGAAGGCGAAAGCGACGCTGAAGAGGACGAAGACGAAGAAGTCTTGAAACCTGCCGCAATCTCTCAAGCCAATGGCAGCGCAGCGCACAACACTTCGGACGCGAGCTCCGACAAGGAACACAGCGACGACGAAGAAGACGAGGAAAGTCCCGCGCCTGTCAAATCATTGAATAAGAAGACCCCTGTCAAATCGTCGAACAAGAAGACTCCTGTCAAGCCGTCAAGCAAGACGGTAGAGCAGCCACCTTCGGCCCAAGTTTCTGACGAATCGTCTTCTGAGGCCTCCCATTCAGAGGATGCAGATGAGTCGATGCACATGAGCGATCGCAAGCACGACAGCCGAGTGGCGCTGCCCAATTTCATCACCCGCGACTTCACTCTTTGCAAGAGCGACATTGGAGCCAACGGGCAGGACGTGGCTCGGATCTGTAGTGAAGCGAATCTGCAAGGCAAGCAAGTCTGGTACTTTACGGTCCCGGCAAATGTGCCTATTTCTGTGGTGCAGAATATGGAGATTCCCATGAATCAGTCCAATCGAGATGATAGAGTCTTTTCGCATGATAACGAAGACTATGGAATTTCCTTCGACAGCATGGTGCCCAAAAGCTCGATTCAAATTCTGATACCATCTGCAGACGGCGCCCAATACCAATCTGGTGAGTTACTCGACATCTTTGCTTCCTTGACATGTGGACAGCACAACTTGGCCACCATCAAGCTCATGCAGGCTAACACAACATGTCGCAGCTCCTAAGCAGATCAATCAAGTCATGCACGTTAAGAAAATCGCCCAGCTTGGTAGAGGAACTCTTCGCGCCCTGCCTAGTGAACCAGCCCCGAAAGAGCCCTGCCGCGCACAACCCAAGGGAATGAAGCTCAGATATCAGCCATTTGGCGTCAACACTGGGATGGGTCAAATTGGTGGCGACGAAGAGTCTGACATTGATGTGGATGTAGACATGGTTGACGCCCCTGCTGCTGCAGTGCCATCTACCCCGGCAACGTCGAAAGCAGACAAGAAAGACAATAAGAAGAAGCAGAAAAGTCACGATGTAGATACGGCCCGCAAGGGAAAGCGGAAATTGACTTCCGAGGACGAAGCCGCTGCTGCCGCGGAGCAGCTCCAAGGGGAAAGCCAGTCAGCAGCAAAGGTCAAGTCAAAGAAGCAGAAGACGCAGAGAACCATGAGCCCCGATTTGGGCTCGGACGCAAAAACTACTTCAACCTCTTCCAACGCCAAAAAAGTGACGCCGGTGCTGCCGCCCAACGTGCCCTCGTCACAGACGGTTGCACGCGCAGCCGCATCTACACCAGCATCAAAGCTGAAGAACAAGATTGCCAAGTCTGAAACACCCGTTTCCGTCCCACGTCAGTCTGTAGTTCCTATTCCCGTGATCCCAGGGTCGTCTCAGCCACCCAAGGTCTCCCCTGTGCCGATCCCTCAGCCAATCCGTGCACCCTCGCCTCTCGTGAGCAAGGACAGCAAGAAGGCGAAGGTCAAGAAAGAAAAGAAAGCAAAATCCGCTGCCTCCTCCACCACCACCACCAGGCAAAGTCCTCCGCCAAGTGCACAAGGTAGCAAGCGCGCCAGCGCCAAAGTGACTCCAGTGCCGCCTCCCAAGCTCCGGTCCATGAGCTAGGGGCCAGGACCGGGCTTCGAAGCGCGTCGCCGTCCCTTGTTGTGGTCTGATAGGCAAGGAGGGAGCAAGGCGCAGTTGAGAGCGGCAAGAGGTGGAGCTCACAGTTCAATGAGGAAGTAAGTAGGCGGCTTTGTGAGCTGTCTTGGCTCTGTTTTCAGAAGCGCCATCAATTGGACATTCTTGCGCTTCACAGGAGACCGAAAGACGAAGAGTTTGATTTAATTTCTTTTTTTGCTCAAGAAGCACAGGTGCTCGGCGTTTTAGAAGGGTATAAGAAGGCAAAATGCTCATATGCATCGTTGTTCGCTATTTTTACCGTTGGTGTTTGCTTCGCAGATGGTCGGTCAGAGCGGGAGGCCAGCTAGGCACACGTCGCTGAGATGAATGAAAGGGCGATGAGGATCTCAGATGAAGGAAGGGACATTCGTGACGCACATGGCGCACAACGTTGGTCGTAATGTGTGCTCCCCACGTAGGGTCAGAACTTTCTTTCCATGAGAGCAAGAGTGACTCGCGAGGCTAGGAAGGGAAAGACTTTAGATTTCTCGTTTGATGTTTGTTTTGGAGGTTAGCATGGCTCCGTCGAATGCCGAGGGCCTTAATCTTGGCTACAGTGGGATTTTAATGCAATTTCATATCAGCTGTGTCCTAATCCATGGCCTCATTCAGTCACTCGTGGTCTGATGATCATATTGCCTGCTGCACTTGGAGCCATAATCGTGATGTTCCACATGACTTTGTTTCTAGACGTGTGATACCTTCACACGGAGTTTCAGGGTGATGTTGGCATAAATGGCAATCAATCGCGCTTCGGCACGTAAGAATTCACGCGCGTTGTTCTTGATCATCAAGCAGAACATGGAAGAACCAGGTTTTGTCTCGCAGCGGCCCACCGTTGCGCCAATACATTTATAGAACTAAGAAAGGCCTGAGGGAATTCTGGGTTGTAGATCATTGTATCGGAGCTCCTGGGATGAGCGTCTTCATAAAAAGTAAACAGAACTCGCTAGGCTGTATCATGAAATGGCTTACACAAATGCGATGCTGCACTGCATTTGAAGTTTTTTCGTGACACTCCACATAATTTAGTCTAGATGTGTGATACTTCACACAGAGTTTCTAGGTGATGTTGTACATAGAGCCTTGAATCTTGTTAATGCGTCCTACGGATGTCTGATTGCTTGATGCCAACAACCATTGTGTGGGCGGCACGTCAGCCAAGGCGAATGTGTATACATTGCGCTGACGCGCGTGTTGGTGGCTCGTTTATCCTTCATTCTGGATAACAACTATTGTACATCCTCGATAGAGTGTCATCTATATATATCTTATAAGATAGATGTGGTCATCCTCCATCTCAGACCTTCTCTAGCGTCAGCACAAGGCAGAGTAAGCATAATGCGCCGTTCGCACCACAGGCCAGTATATGAGCTTCTCAAAGGGCATGTGTACAATGCCACTGTACAGATATCTTTTCTCTCTGTACGAATGTTTTTAGAGTCTACCTAGGTACCTACAGTGGACTAGAGCGTGCTTCACACGTCTCGCCGCTCGTAGAGTTCGCTACCTTCGCCTTACTTCATGGGTGGTGTACTCCGTAAGCGATAAGCGCGCCGCCGATGCGGTTTCCTATGCCTACTGAGTATGTACAGAGTATGTACATTACAAAAAAAAAACCGTCTAGCGGCTTTTTCTCCTACTTTTTCACGATCGTTCATGCATACCTAGCTCATTGCTTGTGTACATGATGCCTGAGTCTCTAATCATCACTGGCTTCAATACGAGAAGAAGCGGAGGTCTTGCACCGTCCGTTCTGGAAGTCTGAGAATCCTTCTAACTAGGTACCTTAGGTATTGTACGTGTATTTGGTGTATGTAGTTACTAGTCATGTACCTGGATATCTACTTCGTATCACCACCTTCATACTCCGTATGTACATACCTACCTACCTATGTATGTCCCGTAGAGTCTGGTGAGAAGAAGGCCGGGATTCGTCCCACATGATAAACAGCCGCGGGGATCGGAAAAGGGACGAAGCGAGCCTCCGGAACGTCAAAGGGAATACGAAAACATCGAGAAGTAAAACGCATAAAACCTTTCACATGTCACATGTGTGGGCGCGTAAAGCCGAACTCACTTTACGCTAGATTGCCCCTCGTGAGTCGTGTACAGAATACAGACTACAGATACAGAGATAGGCGCGTGTTTCCTGAGCAGAAAAAACAACGCGACACTGCCATTAGTCTAGAACACGCCTTACAAATTACAGGACTTGTCCCAACTTGGTGTGTACATCTGTAGGTATTTTCGGCATTCACACTCCGTACTCCGCAGTGGTAGACCGTAGGTAGGTATGTATGTACCTACCTAGTTAGCGCCACGTGCGGATATATCAGCCAAATGCGAATAGGTACATAGGTGCCCAAGTTTGAATTTAAATTCGAGTTTTTGCAAAATTCTTTTCTTTTTCTCCCACGGCAAGCGGATCGGCGATGAACAGCTCTCGTCTTTTGCCCCCGCGCCAAGAAGGTGGAGAGCCAAGGCAAACTTCCAAAACTCAGATCCTAATTAACCCAGAATCAGATCCTGTGAAAGCCACAATCCGGATCCAAACTCAAATCCAAAGTTCGCAACACTTAAAAGAGGGAAAACTTTGAACAACAGGAAGAAAAGAAGAAGAAGGCATTAGTGCAGGAAAAAATAATTGAAATTGAAATTAACAACGCCGGTGATTGCATTTTTCACCGAAGCTCCGCGAGAAAAAGCTGCCGAATCTGTATCCACTCATCTTCGTTGCAGGATCTGAAAACTCCGAAGAGAGAAGAGTCCCACGATGATTGGTCTCTTTGGATTGCTTTCACTTGACTCGAGACTTCATTCGCGATGCATGAATCATGAAAATTTCCCGTTGTCCGATCCGAGGCAGCGTAATCTACGGCGCGATGATGTTAAGACGTGCGACGTCTGCGTGAGCTGTGCTGACCTGACTGCGAAAGCTGGGAGACAGCCATTGCGAATACCTAGCTATGTACTGTGCATTTTAATTGATGGAGTTTGTCTGCCTCTGGCCATTAGGTAACTTGTAACTTGTAAGAGACCAGATCTGCCACGAGTTTCGGGGGCTTGCGGGAAAGGCTGGAGAGGAAATAGCCGCATGGGAAACGTGGGAAATTACCGGCAATGGTACGGTACATACATATGTACCTACGGAGTACATAGTCGTGATGTGCTAGGGTAGGTCACTGCTGCCAGCAAAACAGGCGATGCGATTACATACTTCGTATGTATCTTATCGAATACCTATGTATCATGCGATCGCGCCGGGCCTGGCATCGATACGATGCCGCACCATAGATATTCCTTTTAAGTTTTTCGAGAGCTCTGTCAGGTTGTTGTTGTTCTTGTCATGGTTGTCGTCACTACATATGGGACCACAATTTGCAACCCCAACAGGAAATTACAACCTAAGGTACATACCCCATGAAATTGCGGGTTATGCCCAACTTGCTCGTCCCGTCAAAATCGCGCGCAAATGATTGTGATATGCAGGCATAGGTTAACCGTATGTAGGTACATATATCTACATCCATAGGTACATATGTACCTACAATGTACACGCAACCCATGGGACATTGGTTGCCGACTTGCCGTGCTTGAGCCAATTTTGGATGGAAATTGCCCGATCTATTGGCCAGACACACTGCGGGCTGGAGGGGTCTGAGGGGCCGAGACATGCAGGTATCGTATCGTGTCTGGGACTCTGGGCATCATGAACATGGGCGTTTCGAAGGCCGGATAGATGACGAGAACTGAAAGGACACCTTGGGCGGGCGCTGCTTGTAGCTGTGTTTGGTGGCTTTGCGGGAAGGGGTCTTATGTAGCTTACGGAGTAAAGGCTTGGTCGATGCGTATGTCCACACTTATAAGTTACAAGATAAGTTACAAGAAAGAGCTTGGTCAGTCTGTACAGAGCATGGTGCACAGCTTTGTAGACATAGGTACCTACATTGTACATACGTATAACAAAGGCTTGCCGCCAAGAGACATGACGTAGGCTCGATGGGCACGCTGTTCATCTGGCAACAAACGGGGAACCCAGTTCACGATTGAAAGGATTAGAAATCGCATCGTCGTCGGACTGGCATCGCTTCCGCCCGTGCCGAGCCCTGGCTTATTCGCCGGCGACCTCACCTCGAGCGGTTGCTGATGATCGAGCGATCTAGGTATGTAGGTATGTATGTACATACGTATGTAGGTACATTATATGTCTGGTTTTGCTACAGTACGAAGTAGGTAGGTACATGCCTACATGCCTACTATGTACGTACATACAATACACACAATACATACATACGTGGCTTCCGCCCAGAGCTGACGGCGGACGCGGGTTGTCCAAGATTTGCCGCTCGCGCTTCCGTCGTTGTCAATCAGATCCAGCTCTCGACGAAGCTGGTCGCCAAAGAGCGGATAGCTCGGCTGCGCGGGGACTCTGCATTGCTCGGCCCCGACCGCACCATGGTTTCATCTGCATCGTGATTCGCTGCAGACGTTGGTCGTTCCGCTACAACAGGATCACGCGCATAGGTACATACCTCATCATCAAGCGCCCGCGACTTGGCCATCCCGACCGACGGCGTGATATGTAGAAGTATGTACATATTACACACATGTAGTAGTAGGTAACTCTTGGACTGAACTACTGAGTAGAAGCGGTGAACGACACCAAGACTCGAAGTTTTGGCCAGACACCGTGCAAGTTATCTAGGTACAGAGTGCCGGCCGCGTGATAACATGGCGCCATAGCACCCGGGAGAAAGTGAAAGCTAAACCTTGCTTTTGCTCTGCTATCTTTGCTATGAGGTTATGTACCTGGAGCTTGGCTTGGTGCATTATTGACTAATGACTATGTAGTATGAAGCAGCTCTGGCAGCTTCGTTGGAGTGACGAGTCGAGTCGACGTTGGACCTGTACTCTGTATGGGACGGGAACATATCAAGTACTAATGGCGCACAGGAAGCATGTATGACGCTGCTGGGCGACAGATCTGTGATCCGGTCATAGTCGAGGCTGCGATAGACTCCAGTCTCCAGCACGTCAAGTCTGCCCCATGTGGCTCAACTAGCACCAGTGCGCCAGCAGCAGCGTAGCGCTCTGCGCCTGAAATCCTCGACACGGACACAGATACACACTCAAGTCACACGCAACTCATGATGAGAACAATTCACAAGTGTCGACTCTACAACTCTACGATTTGTACGACCAGCCCTCACTCTCGACGACGCACATTGGCCGCCTCTACCACCTGAACATCCCTCGGACCTCCCCCAGCGCGCCGTAAGTACACCCCGAGAGCCCGTTGCGAACACGTCCCGCTTTGCAGCATTGGCATCGAATCAAGTCGATTCCAGGCTGATCCCTGGCTACCCCACTTGCCAAGCCCAGCCAAGCCCAACAGCCCGCCGTGTCCACTGCAATTTCCAGCCACGGCCGGGCGGCGCATTGGATTTTTAGATGATGGGTTTGGACTTTGGATGATGCGGCATCATCTCAGTCACCGCGTGGCCTCTGCGGGCTTGAAGGGGGAAGCCCGCCTAGGTTTAGCGCCTGTGGCCCCGTCGTGGCCATCATGTCTACAGTCTGGGAGTCGATCAAAACATGCGCGCGCACCAGACAACTGTTTTATGCAGCGCCCAGCTGGTTGGCAAATTATGGGTGATCATTGATAAGAGGGTTCGTCATGTAGGTACCTTACATGTATGTGGGAGGCCGCCGGAGCGTTCAGATGCCCGCGTCCGAGTCGCGACACCAGGACCATCACGCGGGAGAGTCTCGTGGAAGCGGCGGCGGGTGCCGGTGGATGGAATCACGGATGGCGTCGGTAGTATCAAAGGCCGTCGCGTCGTTTGGCGGGCTTTGACGGGCGTAAGGCTCATCATCATCAGGACTCAGGAGGCTCGGAAATGGACCTAAACCCCGTGCCCCGTGTCTTCTAAGTTCTTGCTCTACCTACGTAGTCAACTCCGTAGCGCTTCTCCCTGCGGAGATGTAGATGTATGTACCTATGTACAGAGCATGTACATAGGTTATGTACGTACTCCGTACTGGGAAGTCAACCTCTGGCTGTCCGCCCTGCAGCGCCCTGCAGCGCCCCATCCAATGCCCCGTTCGTCCCCTGTGCCTTGCCTGATGATGCGCCGTCTGGTCTCTGGTCTGTTCGTTATCCCTGGCTCCAGTCGCGCTGTCAAGTCGCAGACTCGCAGCCTTGGCCCCAGCCTCTCTCGCTGTTGTAAGGTCTTTGTGCTGTACTTCTGCGCTGCCCGCCCCTTCCCTCTTTCCCGCGCGTCCTCTTTTAGCTCCAAGTCTTCCTAGTTCTTCCTGCTCTTCCTGGTCGGCCTAGTCTGCTCCTCATCGCCTTCTCTCTCAAATCATCTCTTCCCCTTCCTCCTCCCATTCCCCCTTCCTCTTCAACTTCCAACCGACCCTCCTTTTCCCTGCTTCACAGTCTTCCTCTGCTTCGCTCACCCGTTGCCTGGAGTCGCCGTCTCGCGTCTAATCCCCCCGACGACCACACCATCACCACCACTGCGACGACCACCGATCCCGACAACTGGCACGTGCTGAGATTGCCTCGTCCTCGACAGATTGCTCGCCTTGACAACGCATCTCGGAAGCCTCGGTTCCGCCCAGCTTTGGATTATGAGATAGAATTTGGGTATTTTTTTCCATTCAGATATTTGGATTCACCCTCGACCTCACGAGCTTCGCTGCCTTCCACGACCACCTCTCGCGTCGTGCTCGTGTGTGTCTCGTTTTCGAGCCAACTTTTCCCTCGAGTCGGAGCGGCTTCTTCCAATCGCGAGAAAGTCGCGCGAATAGCGGCTTTCCGCCCCTTGATAGCTTTATCATGAAGGATCTCGCCGGCTCGGCCCCGGGAAAACCGGTCCTGCCATCATTATGGACCGAAAACTTAACCATCGCATTTCTTAATCGCCTCCCTAATCGCTATCACGTTGGTCGCCGACGTCCTCGCTCCAAGTCCAAGACGACACATCCCGGTGCCCCCGATATCACGACGCTCCGAACCTCCTTCAGCTTGTCGCATGGTCTGCGTGACCTTCAGAAACACAGGTGGAAACTATCCGACTTGCAATACGTCGCCCTCGCAGGCCTGACATTATTTTCCTTGTGGATAGCACCACCCGCTCCTGCAGTCAAATTCTTTGCGTTGTTGGCCGCTTCCTGGATACTTCTCATGCCCGCAACCCGACAATTCTTTCTGCCATCCGTCACAATATGGGTCTGGCTGGTCTATTTCTTTTGTAGCCGGTACGTCTTTCTTCTCTCTCTGCCCTCCCCTTATTTCGTTTTTCTTTGTCTGCGTGGCCCACAAATTACCTTACCCCTGCCAAGTCTGCGATCTGCAGGCTCTACCAGTTCTGTCGATGGCTCCATAACATGCCATTTGCTTCTATTTGTTCTCGCCCGTTCTAACATGATTTGTGCGAATCAGGTTTATTCCGTACGAGTATAGACCCCATATCTGGGTTCGTGTCCTACCTGCGCTAGAGAACGTATTATACGGCGCCAACTTGTCCAATATCCTCTCGGCGCACAAGCATGCCATCCTGGACATCCTCGCTTGGCTGCCCTATGGTATCATCCACTTTGGAGCTCCCGCCGCGTGTTCCTTGCTCATGTTCATTTTCGCTGCTCCGGGCACAACCCCCGTCTTCGCTCGCACATTTGGCTGGATGAGTATTCTCGGTGTCACTATTCAACTAATTTTCCCCTGCACACCCCCCTGGTATGAGGATCAGAATGGTCTCGTCCCGGCTGCATACGGCATGAAGGGCTCCCCCGCTGGGTTGGAACGCATAGATAAGATCTTCGGAATCGACCTATACACGAGCAATTTCACCGCTGCGCCTCTCCCATTCGGTGCATTCCCCTCTCTTCACGGAGGCTACGCCGTTCTCGAAGCGCTCTTCATGAGTCACTGCTTCCCGCAATTCCGAATGTTCTTCATTGGCTACGTGGGCTGGATATGGTGGTCGACCATGTATCTCAGTCATCACTATGCCATTGATCTTGTCGGTGGTGGCCTCATTGCCGCCGCCTTCTTCTACTCGGCTCGCGCCCGTCTTCTTCCACAACGCCAAGCCGACAAGATTACTCGATGGGACTACGAGTATGTCCAAATCGGAGACCGCCACCGCCCCGCCGACGAAGAGTCCGGTCCTGAATACTTCAGTCTGGGCTTGCTGGACCGTCGCCGCGAAACCTCGAGTGACGGCTGGACTCTGGGAAGCAGCTCCAGCTGTAGCTCCAGCAGTGGTACGCTGAGTCCAACAATATCCGATGACACAGTTCCGGGCATGGTTATCATGGATATGACCACCAAGGGTCAGCTGTGGGATGGACAGACGCCACTCCGAGAGGTTGAGTTGAACGAGGTGGTCGTTGTCCGACAGCCGCAGCCGCAGTCACAGCCGCAGCAGCAGCAGCAACAGCAACAACCACAATGACAAGAACAAGAGACATGACGCATTTCGAACTACTTACGGCGCGACGCGATTCTCACGCTCTTTCCGCCCGCCATTGCAAACCACTTGCCGCGATCGTGGAACTATTAGCTCATTTTAATCATCATCCTCTTTATCTGGATTCTTTTCGGACGACGACTCCTGTCAATGATGCGACGTACCACCAATTCCACCTCAAGTAGTTAATCTTCGAATCAACAACCTTCTTCTTTTACAACTTTACTTTTTTCTTCTTCACACAAACATCTTTGGCATTCATCGGCACAGCGACTCGGCGCAACGTGGTTTTTTATCTTTTTTTCTACAGTCGGGGCTTCAGCTTTCTCCCCCACGGCACCTGGTGGCCGCCGGGCTCATCGGATCCATCTCGGTCTGTGTACTGACTCGAAGCAGATCAGCCATGCGATTTCAAGGAAAGCCATCGCTAGGGGGTGAAGGCTCGAATTAACCGACTGCTTTTATTTGGCCATGGAAACGGCTACGTGATGATAGAGTACATAATGTATAAAATAACCGGTAATATGTGCATATATGGGGTTTTGGAACCAATGGACACGCGCCGACACTCTCGCCAGAGATCCTGACGGGAAGGAGGCGGCGCTCATACTCACGACTGAAACAAACCGGCAGGCTGATAAGCTCGGGCTCGGGGTCGTCCGCGGGGACGCAGTCTTCGACGAATCTTATATCGGAACAAACTGTCGCCACTTGCGACTTTTGCGATAAAGGTTGTTAGGGAAAGTGTGACGTGTCCAACAGGCGTGGACCGTCTTGGAGGAGTTAACGGACGGGGGCCCTGGGGCCGGTCCGGAAATAATAACGCCCCAAAACTACCAAAGATGCCGCTCGCTAGACGACTAGAACTAGAGGAGGAGCGACAAAGCTCGAACAAAGAAATCGATGTGGATTTCTATACTTTGTGCGTGCCTGTCTGGTAATGTGAATGATTTGGTGATTTGGTGCTTTGGCGGCCTTGACATCGTCGTCACGTAAAACAAGTTACTCATCACTCCCGAAAGCATCGTTAACTGTCAGCACCTGCCACCACTACGCATGTGTGTGTGTGTGTTGTGTTACGTAGCAAGAGGTCACGAGATCTGATCAAGACGCAAGGAAAGTTTCGCTGCAATCAAAGAAACGAGATGACTTTGTGTATGTACTATATTCAGATCCACCACAACTAATGATCTATACCTGTCGTACACCTCTGAACCTGAACACAACACGTTCCCTATATAGTGAATCAAGCGTCTATATACGTAGCGTGCCTTATAATCTTCGTTTTGAAAAAGAGCGTTTTGAACCTCGACTAGGGGTAAGGCGTCTTCGTGCTAGGTTTCACAAGGGGTTATGTGCAGCGTACGTGCGTTGAGTTGGGCGTGTTAGGAAACTTGCGTGGTGTACCGTGTGCGTTGTGGATGGGATACAGTCTCAGAGAGGGAAACGACCAGGACTCACGTAGACAAGACCACCGAGAATGAACCGGCAAGTACGTAGAGAAGAGACACACCGCTGCATGCTTGACATGGAGCCCAATCGATGTAGTATTGAGCCGTCGTACAATACCTTTCACGTGTATGTAACCAAAACCGTGTTGTACTCCCTCGTCAATCAATCGTGTGCAAGACCGTGTGCAAGACATGCCAAAGGCCATGTGAGTATGTATGTACATGATGGCGGTAGCAAGCAAGGACACCAACACGCCCTTCCCTCCAAGCCACGAAATCGGACACATGAACGAATCGCTGTCTCGGTGCACCACTCCCGAGTCCCAACTACCTCCTTCAGGGGGAGCCACTCTGGCCATGCTTCCTTTCTTCCACAACTAGCTTCTGTGATCCCACCGAATCAGAAGTTCCCCAGACCAGGAAGCCGTAAATGCAAACAAATCATTCATCTTCTGAGCGCTGTGAAAAACTCCTTATTGCCAGGAGAGGCGACAAGTACATAACAGAGTCAAGAGAAAACAAAACAAGGAGGGGGCCCGCTGCATCTCACTGCAAGAAATAAACATATGCGGTGAAAACTCGTGTATCAAACGCTGTGCTATTTTCAAAGACAGAAACCAGAGACGGAACAGGCAAGGTAGAAGAAAGAAAAAGGTACAAGAATAGTTGACGACAAGATTTGACTTTGCATTGCCCGCTGTGATTAGATGAGATGAAACCCCACCTATGTGTGATGAGAACCAAAAAAAAAGGTAGAAACAGAAATAAAACAGGTTGAGCGCAGCGTGATCATTTCTGCGTCGGAGCACTCCATAATCCTTTACTAGTCTGCACAATCTTGTTTGCTTCATGGCCTGGCTGCAAGATTGTTGGAACGGCTGGAGTAGCATGCGCATCAGGCATCGGAACATCTGTATCATGCTGTGTGCCATAGCCGCTGTCTTCTTTGCCCAAGGAAACTACCCCGTTATCTGTAGGTGCCACGCTGCCATCCTTGTCTTGCGGGGTTTGAGAACTGCCGGCGCCTCGGTCTGGTTCCTTGGAGCGAGCGCCGTCCATGAGGTGCTGAGCTTCGCGGAGCTTGTTAATGGCGCGGACGGTATCAATGGCAGCGTGGAGGGTGCGCCGAGCGTTGAAGTTCTTCTTGATGGTCGGTAAGAGATTCTCGCCGGCACCATCCGAGGTTCTCTGCGCAGCGACGAATGGGTGCTGGAGAGCTTCGTGCGCGGTGATGCGTTTGGTGTGGTCGACGGTGAGACAGCGGCGGACAAATTCTTTGGCTTCGTTGGAGACACCGCGCCAGTATTCGATGGGCGTGAAGCTGTAGTCGGCGTTGAGGATGGCCTGCATTTCCTCAAAGTCGGAGTCGCGGTCAAAGGGGGTGTAGCCGCAGAGTAAGAAGTATGTGATTACGCCTAGTGCCCAGAGGTCGACGGGTTTGCCGTGGCCCGTCTTCTTGAAGATCTCGGGGGCCATGTAGCCGGGTGTGCCGCAGGTCGTGGTCAGGACGTGGAACTTCTCCTCGTCCATGATGCGTGATAGACCAAAGTCCGCGATGAGCAGGTCGGCGTTGTCTTCGGGAGTGCGGAAGAGCAGGTTTTCGGGCTTGAGATCGCGGTGGACGATGCCGTGGTCGTGTAGATAGGCAACGGCAGAGAGAGTAGCACGAATTAGATCCGCTGCATCGGACTCGTAATATGATCCCTTTCGGCAGATTCGGTCGAACAGTTCGCCGCCAAGGGCTAGATCCGTGACTAGGTAGAGGTTGTTCATCGTTTCAAAGTAGTCGACCAGAGTCAAGATGTTCTGATGACCCATTGATACCTTTTTTAGAACCGCGATTTCATTCCGAACCTAAACATGTTGCGCAGCGTCTCGTTAGTGACAAGATACAGAGCTCGAATGTGATAGGGGGGTTGTCTGATCGTGTCATTGGACGACCCGTGGACAGGTCTTTGATCCAAAGTCAAGCACGAAACAACGGCGACTTTTGACATACCATGTGCTCGCGCCCTGCCATAAGTCGCTTGTTGATGACCTTCGCCGCATAATACCGACCAGTGTCTATATGGACACACTCTTTAACAACAGAATAGGACCCAGCCCCGAGTGTCTTGCCAACCTTGTATCGACAAGGCTGGACTTGGGGCTGTGGGGTTTGCTTTTCATCCATCTTTCCCTGCCTTGTGTCGCAATAAAACCTTTGACACTTCGAAAGGGGTCGGGGGCCCGTGAGACTTAGTCTGCCCTTGCCTCGTATGTAGTTGATAGCGAGGGCTTAAACAAGCTTCCTAGCCTTGAGATAACGTGGGGGACGACCGGTGCGACGATGGAGCTGTCTGGAGGAGGGGCGTTCTCGAATCCGAAATCTTGAGCGAAGATGGATCCACCCAATTTAGCGCTGCAAGCTTGTTTCTGACTGCAGTGTTCGCATGCCGTGTGCAGTTGATGTAGATATAATTATATTGGTATTTTACTTTGACACCAAAACCCGTAATGCGATTCTCCTCGCGAAATTCGGCCAAGAACTTTAGTCATCGGGGAGGGAAGAAAAGACGGCATGAGGTGGGGCTGAGTCGAGCCCACGCGGTCATTAGGTACCTTAAAAGCACGTGAGAGTGGCCCGGTTGCAACTTACCAGCGAAGAACTCGACCAATAATCGAGGTTCGGGGCACTTCTCTTATTACGGAGTATGATCTGCGAAGCAGCGAAGCAAACACGTAGCGAGATGACTGATCAGCCCGGGTTGTGACGTTACAGTTACGAGCAATCTGTCGGCTCCGCAGGTAATCAAGACAAGTGGTATGCATGAAGATTACGAGTCGATACAATATTTCCAAGCAGTTTTGTCAATTCTGGGGCTTTATTGTGGCCATTTTTCTATGTAGGATGGCCGGATTACAATAAGACCGTGTAAAAGCATTCCTCGAATTCTTGACGCCGAACGTGCGCGCCCAATGCGCGCTCGTATGAGCAAAACTCTCGATCGATCAACATACTTAGGGATTGTCACCTGTGACTGATAGACGCTTCATGCAGGAAATATCCTAGAGTTTGCACGAAAGCAAGACGGATGCGTCCGATAGCTATCACATACGCCTCATGTTCTTCACGAGAGCTTCTGCGCCAAACTTGGCGACACCTGTTTACAAACGCGCTTTGCGAACGGCGAGGCTCAGTCGGTCCAGCTTATGCGAGATCACCTGGCCATTTTCGTACAGGAACTCTTGAGATTAGGATGGGTTGTTGGGGTCACGTTCGAAGACGCAGAGTCGAATCCTGCTGCCAAACCCATGCTCTGCCACAGCCGGGATTTTGAGCCCAGATTCGACGGGAGAGAGCGACAACCCTTGATCAGAATCTGCCCTTTCCGAAGCCTCATTATCTGTATTGGCAAGAGTGCCTGTAGAAGTACTGTCGCGCAATGCTGATGGAAAGTCACCCTTCTTTGAGCCTCGTCGATGACGACGGCCTGGCCAGGTAAATCTCGCATAAGCTAGCGCAACCAAGCCCAGCCGTCATAGGCAAAGCGTTGTGTGTAAACAGGCACAGTCAGGTTTGGCACAGAGAGCCTGTAGTATTGCGGCGCGCGATACCGAAGGAGGGCATTTTTCCTGGAGTGGACACAATGAAGCTTGTCGAGAAATTTGTCGCTCGACTTCTACTGCTGTCGATGAAGCACAGCAGTCTAGTCAACCGGGCCTTTCCGCGACTGCTTCTTTACACTTTTGAATTTCTTCTGCTTAATGCGATTCTCATGGAAAATTTTGCCTCTGTTATTAAATCGTCAGTCTTGTTCTTTTCGAGTGTCTCCAAAGAAAGAGAAACGTCTCACAAGGCTTCGTATTTCTTCTTTTTCTCCTCGCTGGTCTCTGCCGGTGTGGTAGCCTTGTAAATGCGAGTGATTTCATCAACCAGCTTTCGCCGATTTCCAGTCTCATTGGCCGTCCTGGAGCGTTGACTTTGCTCTTGAAACTGGAGAGAGTCACTACTTGCAACATAGTACCGCGAAGTTCTTATGCTGCTATGCATGTTCTTCGGCAGCAGAGATAGAAGCTCCTTTACGCCATACACAGTTGTGGCCTTCGTTTCAGTTCTAAGATGGGTTCGATGTGAGCAGAGGAATGTTCACGTCACCCTCAGCAAGTGTCAGAAAGGCCGCGTCTTACTTGTTGACGTGTTGTCCACCAGGGCCACTCGATCGAGCATATGTCGTGCTTCCGCTGGGCAATTTGGATGGGTCAAAGGTTTGAAACCAGCTCCTTGCCTCACGCAGAGCGTCCTTGTCCAAGTGTGCATCGAATGCCTCGTAGCGGTTAAATCTAACGAGGAAAGGATTTTTGAGCGCCAACAATGAGGGCCGTGTCGCCGATAAGAAGGGACGCGCGCATCGAATAATTTTACTGGCCATACTGAAAATTTCAAGAGTCGCAGGTTCACGACACGACCTTGCTTGGTTGAGCTAACGGGAATGGCTAACTTCGAGAATCGCAACGGAATTGTTCGCTGCTATGATGAGGGCAAGACACACAGAAGGACTCAGGACTCAGGAGTAAGAGAAATTTGAGTTGCGACCAATCAGCGGTCGTGCAGGAACGTACCCGAGCACTAATCAGGCTTCCGACCAACAGGAGACCAACAGTGAACACACCTTGGCCTGTGCGTTGCTGCCAACCAGTGCCAAGTCGTCGCGACTTGCCAAGTTGCCATACCGCTGCGAACGCCACTTCCCTCCTTCAACAGGAACGAGCCCGGCTTAGCCCACTAACTCACTTTTTCCCTCCTTCAACCTCTGCACCTGTGCACCTCGTCTCTCAACATCACGGTCGGCACTGTTGATCGAGCTGCTGGGCCCCCGCCTGCTTTACATAACTTAAAGCCTAAAGCCCTCTGCGCCTTTTCGGCACGCTTCCCGATCTGCCGCTCGACTGCCGCTTTTTCCCCGAACGCAACAATACCACCGGCATCACTACCGACCTCGCAAACGCCCCGTTAGTCACAGAATCGCAAACACAAGTTTCAATGGATGCGCATGTCTTCCATCGTTGCTGAGACCACAGACCACACTTTCTCCCACACTTCCTCCTGTGAATAAGCTCTCGTCTCAATCAAGCCCTCGACGCTTCACCTTTCTTTGTCAAGCCAACAAACTTGTGGAGGACCAGACGCTTTTGTATCTGCTTGGCTCTTTTCTCCCCTGCCCACGCCATACTATCTTTCATCGTTTTAATGATAGAACCTGAAGCCGAACTTCAGGCCACTGCCAACCTTTCTCCTGTATCACCATCTCCCGTACACTCTGCAGCTCCGCACGTCATTCCAGTTCTCCAGGACACTGTTGACACCATTGACGCCATGGCCGCTGCAGCTGTGGGTGCTACCGACGTCCCTCATGATGATACTGCCGCCGACCCTCTTCACACCCAGTCCGCTGAGCCCACTGACAACGACGACGTCGTAGATGATGACAGCTTCAACGATCCGTACGGTGAGGAACCACAAGACGCTGTTTCCGATCAGCCCAAGCCTCAACAGAATGCCTTGGACAGCAATGACGATTACGCCAAAACATTCGACTCACCAATCGAGCCTGAGGCCGAAGAGACAAATGAAACCGAGGCCCATGTGTCAACCTCGTCGACTTCGCAAACCTCCGAAGAGGATTCTACACCAACTGACCAGTCGACCGTCAACCAGTCAGAAGCTCATCCCCCTATTGCCCATGACCCACCTACGACGTCGTCCGCAATGCCTTCTGCCTCAGACTGGCACGAAAATGCCCAACCTGAACCTGCTGCCGATGCTCCTACCCCAGCTCATCAACTTCAGAAAGAACAAGATAAGGAGAACCAACCAGCCCAGACCGAACCCGCAAATGAAACGGGGGCCGGCGTCCTAGAGCAGCAAAGCTCGCCATCGCTTGACATCCAGAAGCTCGTGGCTGATCTCACTGCCCCATCTGGTGATGCCAAGCTCGATCATGATCCAGCTGCCCTCCCGGCAGAGTCAGAACCGCCCACGGGTTCTGTGTCTCTGCCATCCTCAACTGCACTGCCATCCCCTTCTTCATTGCCTCCAAGACCCCCCCAACCATACTCTGCTGCTCCGTCATATGCAGCGCAACATCATCCGTTGGGGGCAAACCCCAATGCGTCCGCTGCGCATCCAAATTCTGGCCAATTATCATCATCATATCATGCTGGTGGTGCTCCTGGGACATGCACGGATTCTGCCATCAGCCTCCCACCCCCCCCTAATGGCATGAATGTACTTTCATACTCGGCCCAATCGGCCAATGGATATCCCAGTGATCAAGGCCATGATGTAGACTATCAGCGCCAATGGGATCAATTCATGGCTGATGAGAGGCAATACATGTCTGAAGCTAAGTGGGATCGATTTCCTGACGGATCGCGCATATTTATTGGTACGTACTTCCAGCTCATGGGCCTGAATTTTTAGACCTCGACATGTGTTGAATCTCGAATTCGTTCTTGCTCGACTAACAATTATATTTCCCTGCGGTACAGGCAACCTCTCGAGTGACAAGGTTTCTAAACGCGATGTGTTTGACTTATTTTACAGATACGGTAGACTCGCCCAGATTTCTCTTAAGTCTGCCTATGGATTCGTTCAGTACCATACAGCGGAAGAAGGTCGAGGGGCGATGGAGAACTTGCAAGGCACTGAAATCAAAGGCCGTCGCATCCGTGAGTAGCATTGGCACGCTAAGGCAATCAGATCAAGATGTGTGAACTAACTCTCGGCCTAGATCTCGAGATCTCCCGATTACAAGATAAATCCAAAAAGGAACGTCACCGTAGTCCAGACAGGGGACGCGGCCGTGATAGTGGAAGAAGAAATGATAAGCATGGTCACCAAAATCGCGACGATTATCGTCCGGGACGCAATCACTCGCCTCGTCGTAACGACTTTCACCACACGCGAGACGACAGCTTTGGTGGTCGCGACCGCAGCTATAGCGATTCCGGACGAGGTGCCCGAGGGCGATCTCGATCTCCTGGATATACTCGCAATGATCGTGATAACTATCGCAGAAGAAGCCCCAGCCCACCCGGTCGTTCCCGACTTGAACCCGATTTGGAGCTTCCCCGCCGATATGGCGCCGACGTGCCAGATGTCCAAATTATCTTGCAGCCTGATGTAAATCGGGATTTTGTGGGTTGGGTTGAGGGGGCATTTAAAACCAAGGGATTGAAAACTGAGGTTATGTATTTGCATCCCCGCTTTCCAAAAGATCAAGTCATACAGCGTCAAGCGGCAGAGGGTGTCCATGCTGTGGTAGACCTGGACATTCGTGCTCAGAACTTGGGTAGAATTCCTGCACAAGTTTTTGATCGATCCAACGGCAATAACAATGTCCGCTTCGACCAGTACATTGATCTCGATCCTGGTACCGCTGCCGAAGTCATTTCGCGCGCGAAGGGCGCTGCTGCGGCTGCTGCTGCTGCTGCTGCGGCTGCTGCCGCCGCTGCCGCTGCTAACTACGGCCAGGCATATGGCGCCGCTGGTTCCTATCCGAATCCTTATGGTGTTCATCCTCAACAAGCTGCGTATAATGGAGCAGCAAGACCAAGCGCCTACCCCCCTCATCATCTACCTCAACAACACCCACAACCACCACCTGCCGCATCCGCAGCTGACCTGGCTAGTCTTGTGGGTCAAGTTGACAATGCAACACTTCAGCAACTTCTCTCCACGATGCAAAGCCAGGGAGCAGCTCCTCCGGCAGCTGGAGTCTACGGCCACGGCAACACCACAGCTCCCTCCCCTCAGATTGATATCCAAGCCATATTGGGCAGCTTGGGCGGTGTGAGTCAACAGCAAGTCCCGCCTGCGCAAATTCCATATGGTGCTCCCTATGCAGGACAGCAGTCAAACGGAGGTATTTCAAAGCCGGCTGCGGCGAACGGAGACGCTGCGTCTCAAGTACAAAACATAATGGCACAGCTTGCGCGATACAGACAGTGAGCAAATGTAGCTCTGTCTGTTTGAGAATTTCGAGGACGTGACGGGGCTGGACGGAATGGAAGGACCGTGTATTTCACTGCAAACGTTCGTTGTGTTTCAGCAATGGTCAAAGTACGACCATTGATGATGATGTCATGAGTTAATACCACTACGAGCAAGAATGGCTGAGAGACAAATGACGACTTTTCACGTGGCTAGTATATGATGTGATTTAGCAATTAGGTTAGATGAAGGTTCTGTGCCTTGTTAGCTTCCTCTAATATGCAACTGTTGAGACAATCTGTGTGCCAGTGGCGTGGCATGGGTGTCTACGTGAACCCTCTTTTCCATAATTTAACGCGTCATGTGTACAGACTGTGACTTGGAAAGAGCCTGAGAGTGACATCAGCTCTTGCTACTGCTGCTACGGCAACTCTTTGCCCTCACAACTCCCCTACCAACCAAAGGTCTCGCTATGCCACCAAATTCTCCGTCCCTGCCCTGCCCATGCACCAACTCTAGATCTGACATCTCGTGTCATGCCGGCAGGCCCGCAAACAAGAACGGCGACCGATTCACCTATATTAAGGCGGAACGTGTCGTCCACGATTTTCTGGATATCAGGTCTTTTACGATGAAGATTGGATGTGTTGCCGCGGTAGATATGCCGAGGTAATATCGATAGTTCCACACCGCCGTTCCCGCTCGTGGCGTCTTCACTGTCACCCGGCGCGGTAGTGCCTGCAGTGAGAAAGAGATGAACATTTGGGTCGTCCAGGATAGTCTTGCCATGGTCTACAGCCCATGTGGTGTCTTCCAAATTGCGTATGGTCCAGATAAAGTGGCATTTGGCGGAGGGGACTTCACTCTGTAGGGCGTGGTAGATGGGCAGTGTGAATGTGGCGCCCACGCCGCCGGAAATGAGAAGGACTCTGTCCGGACACCATTGCAATAGGTCATTGAACTGAGCTGTCATCGTGCCATAAGGGCCCAGAATAGCCAGGGTCGTCTTGCGGGCTTCTGTGGAGGTTTCTGAGGCAGGAGTAGCAGAAGCAGAAGAAAAGTCGGATAGAATCGTGGTCAAGGGACCTTTTCGGACTCGAACAACAAGGCTGATTGTACCATTTTGCTCATCGGCAGTGGCTACTGTGAATGGGTTGAAGAGTAAGTCAACGACGCTGGATTTGGATGATGGGACGGTATGGGTCCGAGAAGAGGGCGGTATGCTCAAATAGATGTGTGAGCCAGGCGTGGCGCGAAACTTGGCAACACTCTGAGCCGGTAAGGAAGAAGTGATCTTGAGGAGCGTCGTTCCCGGTATAGTTTCCAGCGTGGAAGGTGCATGGATGGTAGTGACGCGACGCACAGCCAAGTCAACGACGAGAACGACCACGGCCTCTATGATGTAGAGGCGGGCAGACGGAGCGTGAAAGAAGAGGAGCACGGGCATCAGCACCGCTACTGCGACGTGCGTGATGAAGAAGAGTCGGTAGGAAAGTTGCCGGGCGATACGTGTCGACGTTGCGATGAGGCCATGCAGTCCGAGAGAGGCAATAAGGCCACAGAAGACAACGAAGTCAAAAATGCGCCGCAGCCAGATGCCGGCGTAGATGAAGTAGGCATTGTAAAGGATCAAATGCAAGAGGACAAGGCCATATATGATGCGTCCCAGGACTCTGTGGTAGCGATTGATGTGCTCATGAGAAGACTTGAAGACCCAAGCAAAGGGGTTCAAGGACTTGAGGGACAGAAGGTATTGGATAGGTAGTTGAGATACAGCAATGGCGCCGAGTCTTTTTGTAAGATGGAAGTAGTCTGTTTGTTGAATCCTATGGTCAGTCACATATGAATCTCGAGAGGGCATAGAGGGACGAGAAATCTTCCATCTTACCGTTACGGGTTCCCTTGATAGACAGCACAAGAAGCCATGCCGTCCAGAGCGCACCAAGAAGCCATTCGTCCCATTGGCCCCAATGCGAACCAGCGAAGTAGACGTCATCTCCAAGTCGCCACATGAGGCTCCGCCACTGAATAGTCAACTTGGTGGCTATGCCTTGCCGGCGCTGGGCTTCTTTCACCGCGGGAGATCCAGGGACGGGCGCATACCGGCCCTGCTGGCCCGGGGCGGACACCCGGCCAGTAACGCGGAGGATATGTCGGGAGATACGGTAAAGAAGAAAGATCAGGGCCGGTGCGAAGGCTGAGTAATGAGCGATGCAGGCATACAGGTCGAGCGTCTCGCGGCGAAGCTGCCTCTCCTCTTCGGTGAGGGCCGCAACGCCGTATGGCCAGGCCATGGCCCGGGAGGAGGTTCCTGGCCACAGGCTCGCCTCGTCTGTGCGGATAGTTTGTTGGTGTTGCTCTCGCCTCTCAAGTCTCAACAGAACTTTTGGTGTGCTTCATTCATGTGGGAGAGGCGCAAAGGCCTCTTGAGGAATTAAGAGACGGCATCTCGGCTTCGACAGGCCATCGCAGTATCGGGACTGGTGCAGGAAAGAAGTTGGCGTGGGTTTGGGCCCAGCGGCGGTCGTGAACCAATGAGCGCCAGTGAGGGCGTTCGATGCAGGGTCTTTGCTTTGTCTTTGCTTCAAGGAAGATAAAGGCGATCTATGTACATACTTGTATCATCACGGGTATTTTCTCTGTACGAGATACCTTCTGTTGTGTCGCCGTTGCGCAAAGACTGAAGGCCGCGCCACCGCATTGCCCGTTTGGCGTTGTGCCGTTGGATACCTGGTATCAACCGCCGCCAGTGGCAAAGTGGGGTCGTTGGCAAGACCCGGAAGAACCTCAATGACCTCCCATGATCGCTCCTTCCTTCCAGTTTCTCCCAGCAAATCCAGAACAGAGGACCCCGCAACCCCCACCGCCCGCCCCGATCCCGCCCCGGCATTTTTTCTTTTGGCTGCAGTTGGCTTGGATCGCACCATTCAATGCCTACTTGACCCTGCCCGAGCCACCACTCTAAAACTTTTTCCCCTCGTTCCCTCTCTTCCACATCTTGACAACTTGGACTTGCATTCTCTCCAGTCCGCCATCTTCACTCCTGGTTTCGATTGATACCCCCTTGTTCTCACAACAAGCATTCACGATGTCGTCCGATTACGCCCTCTCCTCCACGCACAAGGAGGTTCGTAAATACCCCGCCACGATATGGACACAAATACTTCCGAAAAGAAACGTTCAGCTAACAGAACCTGTTACAGATGCTCGAGAAGTCTCTTCTCGACTCCGACCCCGAGGTCGCTTCCATCATGGTACGCTTTTTCTTGTCTAATAGTGTATCACCGACATTTTCACCTTCAGCATTGCTGCAAGCCGCCAATTGACTGACACTCCCTGCTATAGAAAGATGAGATTCAGCGTCAGCGCGAGTCCATCATCCTGATTGCCTCGGAGAACATCACCTCCCGCGCTGTCTTCGATGCCCTTGGCTCTCCCATGTCCAACAAGTACTCCGAGGGCTACCCCGGTGCTCGTTACTATGGCGGCAACCAGCACATCGACCAGATCGAGCTGCTTTGCCAGCGCCGTGCTCTTCAGGCCTTCCACCTGGACTCGGAGAAGTGGGGTGTCAATGTTCAGTGTTTGTCAGGAAGCCCTGCCAACTTGCAGGTCTACCAGGCCATCATGCCTCCCCACGGCCGTCTCATGGGTCTTGATCTGCCCCACGGCGGCCATCTCAGCCACGGCTACCAGACTCCTCAGCGAAAGTAAGAAATTAGACACGCGTATACTCCCGCCGCTGATCTTAAGGCGATATCGTACCTTGCTTGCTGACTTGTATTACTCTCTTTCAGAATCTCTGCCGTTTCGACCTACTTTGAGACCATGCCCTTCCGAGTCAACCTTGAGACTGGCATCATCGACTACGACCAACTCGCTCAGAACGCTGTCCTCTACCGCCCGAAAGTCCTTGTCGTCGGTACCTCGGCTTACTGCCGTCTTATTGACTACAAGCGCATGCGCGAGATCGCCGACTCTGTTGGCGCGTACCTCATGGTCGATATGGCCCACATCTCTGGTCTCATCGCCGCCGAGGTCATTCCTACGCCTTTCGAATATGCCGACATCGTCACCACTACCACCCACAAGTCTCTCCGTGGTCCCCGTGGCGCCATGATCTTCTTCCGCAAGGGAGTCCGTTCAGTCGATGCCAAGAGTGGAAAGGAGACCCTGTACGACCTCGAGGGCCCCATCAACTTCTCTGTCTTCCCCGGCCATCAGGGTGGTCCTCACAACCACACCATTACCGCCTTGGCTGTTGCGCTCAAGCAGGCGCAGACTCCCGAGTTCAAGGCTTACCAGGAGAAGGTCATCTCCAACGCCAAGACCTTAGAGAACATTTTCAAATCTCTTGGTCACAAGCTCGTCGCTGACGGCACTGACAGCCACATGGTTCTTCTTGACCTGCGTCAGCACAGCCTGGACGGTGCTCGTCTCGAGGCCGTTCTTGAGCAGATCAACATTGCCTGCAACAAGAACTCTATCCCCGGTGACAAGAGTGCCTTGACGCCCTGCGGTATTCGTATCGGAACCCCAGCTATGACCAGCCGTGGTTTCGGCGAGAAGGACTTTGAGCGTGTCGGCAAGTACATTGACGAGAGCATCAAGATCTGCAAGGACGTTCAGGCTGCTCTTCCCAAGGAAGCCAACAAGCTGAAGGACTTCAAGGCCAAGGTTGCCAGCGGTGAAGTTGCTCGTATTGGCGAGCTTCGCAAGGAGATCTCTGCTTGGACTAGCGCTTTCCCTCTCCCTGTTGAGGGCTGGCGTTTCGACGCTGGTGTTTAATCGACCAGCACACGGCAGCATCACGGTGTTAGTGGATAGGATTGACCACTACGACATGAAGTGGACTTCTGCAGGAGAGCCGGAGCTCTCTGTACGGGGATTTTAACATGACTTGGGCTAAATAGCGAATGTTCAACAACTTGCATTTACGGGCTGGCGCAATCATTGTCTTTACTTTTCGTTTCCTTTCTGATACAGATACAGATTTTTTCATTACTTTTCTTTTTGGGTTGGGTTTCGGGGGATGGAGTTGGCCGCAACTGAATTCAACTCGGAAAACAAATACTCAGAGTCAGAGGTGGACTATGATAGACACACCAACAAAGGCGCTCAACGCTCCGCAAGACGATATACTATATTTGTCTGACTTTCATTTCGAAACAATAAATTCGTGTATTTTCTCTCGTAGAAGATGCTACTATTTCATCTCATCATTGCCGTAAACTCCGCTGTGTCTTTGTTTCATTGCTTCCCAAACTGAATGAGTGCCTTCCTTTTCTCCGTGAAGCACTCCCAAATTAAAACTGGACCATATAAGCATTCTCTGATCGTCCTTGCAAGACACAGTACAAGAGGAAGAGCAGTAAAAGAAAAAAACTAAACCTATACCCTAGAAGAATTGAAACTGTTGTAAATAGAGATCTTGGATCAAAGCCAGTAAGAAAATATAAGTAAGATGGTTCTCTGATTGCCCCCTTATCCCATAGCATACAAACGGAGTAGAAAGGGGCATAGACAAATTCGAAGGGTAAGAGAACTCAAGTCAAAAGCACATAAATGAATACAGCCAGCACACTGGGCTCAATAAATATGGAGGGAAAAAATGACGCCAAGTGCGCCCTGCATAGAAAGTTATTGAAGCCGCCCAACGGCAAGGGGTGGAAGGAAAAGAAGAGGAAAGTCGCGGTATCAATTTCATGTTGGTCCTCGGGCCTGGCGAGGAGAAGTGAAAATACAGGAGTCGTTCGACAGTGGCGCATCTATCTAGTGATGCTCTCGGGACTCATCATGGCAACGGAGTCATCCTTCTCGGTCTGGCTCGTGGTGGGCTGGTTTTGTGTACTACCGGCTGCTGCTCTCTCCGTGCTGGCTGAGAGAGCGAGGCTTGCAGGTTTCGGTACGGGGACGGGCGTGATGGTCATGGATTTTTTCTTTCCTGGCGCGGTTGCGTTCCCGGTGGAGGTGGAGGATGCGGATGCTGCTGCTGCGGCTGCGGCGCCTTTTACGGGAGACGCGTTGGCTTTGGCAGTTGTGGATGGTGGTGCGTTGGCTTTGGCGGCGGCGGCGGCGGCAAGCTCCATCTTCTTCTTCTTCTTAGCGAGGGCGAGCTGTTCGCGGGGCGGACGTTTCTGCGCAGAGATAATCTTGCCGCTGGCGCCCAGTCGGGGTCGGGGCTTGCGTTGCTTGACGGGCAAGTCTTCGTCTTCCACGAGTGGCTGGTCTCCGTTAGCGTGCAGTTTGGCGAGGAAGAAGTTCTTGACGAGCCCGATTTGGTCTTGGATGTTGTTGCTGCCGAGGGGCTTGACCGGAGGAAGAGGTTCGAGCAGGTCAGCGGCTTCCACACCAGCGCTCTGTGTCTGCATCTGATATTGACTTCGGACCCGGCTGTGGAGGAGGTGGAAGGGGACCGAGCATGAATCGAGGCCCATTTCTCGGTCCAGACCAAGGGCGCGGAATCCGAAGAAATCCTCGCCGAGGTCGTCGGCGAAGTCACCGCTCATGAACTGGTCACTACCGTCCTTGAAGGCTCCGACGCCGTCGGCTCCGGCATCCGCGGCAAGCGCGGGTCGCAAAAGGTCTGTGAGATGCAGCTTCATGCGCTCGTGAAGGACGCCTAGCCTTGAAGACAGGCGGTCAACATCGTCCGTGATGTACTGGTCAAGTGACGAGACATCATGTCCAGCCTCGTCCAGCGTGTGCAGAACAACTTCCTCGGGCGTGAAGCGCGGCCGGAGCACCGGTCCATGCGCCGTCTGGACGCATGCCTTCTCAGCCTCACGGTACGTTTTGAACGTCTTGACGAGCTTTTGAAAGTAATCAGCAGCGATGTCTGTCAAGGTGTCCATCGCTGAGGGTTGCATTTCCTCAAAGCCCGTGTGATACAGAATTTTAGCCACAGAGCGCTTGAGTGCATTCTGACACGTCGCCGGGGCCATCACGGGTCCGTCATCAGATATAAAATGAGGTTCGATGTCTTGTTCGTGGAAGATCTCCATATTCGACTTGGGAAACTGGTTGGTGTATACTTGTGACTGGACCTGCATTTGTTTGATGACGGAGATCTTGGTCGCAAGTTTCCTCGTTTCTTGGATCTGATTGATATTGTCGTCCATTTTCTTCGTCAGGCGACTTTGGGGGGCCACAAACGTTCCGCTGGGTACTAGTCTTAGAAATTCCTCGTGCTGATTGATCACTTGCCCGTCGCCATCCTCGATCCACTGCAATTTGGGGTGGATATCCGGGATGTTGGATAACGGATTGTAATAATCGGGCATCACTTGATCGCCGTCTTCGTCGATCCCCTCGGCAAGGGTCTCTGATGGCTGAGCTGCGGCTTCTTCCTTGCCAGTGCAGGCGGCGCTGCCCATGCCGAGACCTGTACCAATGCCCATCTCTTCCGCCTCCGTTTGGTGCTTCAGGAACCATCGCATTCCAGACCGACTTCTCAGAAGTGCCGGAGCTTCGACGTCGAGTGTTTTGTCCTTGAACAACAGATGACGCTCCTTGGCAGCCAGTGCTCGATCCTTCTTGGTCGTCTGTTTCCAAATTTTGTACTCCTCGTCCTCGTGTACTTGCTCCACAGCTTCTCCAAAGGCTTGATTCAACGTCATTGAATCCATGCTGGGCCCATCAATATCCATAGGATCACCGAGACCAGCGACTGCTGCCTGGCTGTTCGTGATGCCAGATGGTGTGATGGCTCTGCCTACCGGAGGCGTCGACAAACTACATCCATCAACCTCGGACCCCTCTCGGCCGGCTTTCCCCAGTAGCCCATTAAGCTGTAAGACAGGCTTCTGATCCACCACAGGAGTGTCCTCCTTTTGTTCATGTGGTGCGGTACGCGACTTCGTCCCTTTTGTTGTTGCTTTGCGACCCCGAGAAGACATGATAGGCTCGTCGTCGGAATCTTCACCAGCATCGTCTTCACCACCATTCTGTTTTCGTCGCTCCTCGGCTTCCACTTCGGCACGCGACCGGATTGCCAGGTCCGGAATCAGCGGTATTAGCTTTTCGGCCTCCTTTCTCATGCCGTTTGCCATCCGCCGAAGAGGTGAATTCATATCCTGATTGTATTTCAGACAATTATCCCAGATCAGATTAAGGTCAATGACAAAGTCTGTTTTGGACTTGTATGTCAAGGACTTCAGCTTCTTTGTCATGCTGCCAAGGTCCATGGGTGTTTTGATGACTGATATGAGTCACGCCGTGTTAGCCAGACATTCCTGCGAGTTTGATATGCTTCCGCAGAGTCAGTCAACTATATTCCAACTCACATGTGTAGTAGTCGGGAGCTTCTCTTTTATTCACTCTCGTCAGAAACGGCGTAGAATATTCCGTATGTGCCTTGAGTTCCGTCAAAACCTTTTCCAGGGCTTCGTACAGCTCTTCCTGGTTGACATTCTCTTCACTGGCCCATTTACTTCGGTTCTTTCGCACTTCGTTCATCAGAATTCTCAACTCAGCATCGGAAGCTCTAACTTGGTCCCGTTTCATGTCAATTCTAGCGATGAGATGCTTCAATGTAAGACTCGAAGCGCCAAGGTTGGCACTACTAAGCGTTCCCTGGCTAGCAGCTTGCGCACCTCCCGGCCCACTCGTTTGGTTGTTTTCCATCTCAGCTTGAAGCTGTTTCTCGGAATCTTCCAAGCGCTGCTGTTCAAGCATTGCTGTGCGATCGTTTTCCAGGGTGTAAATAATGGTGTGGAAGCTTCGTCGAGCTGCCTGCTCAGTGGCATGGCGCGCTTCGGCAAT
Source organism: Claviceps aff. humidiphila group G2b (assembly GCA_018360325.1). Taxonomy (NCBI): domain Eukaryota; kingdom Fungi; phylum Ascomycota; class Sordariomycetes; order Hypocreales; family Clavicipitaceae; genus Claviceps; species Claviceps aff. humidiphila group G2b. The sequence continues at coordinate 46,520 of SRQG01000202.1, forward strand.
CTTTCTGATCGCATCGTCATTTGATTCCCCGCTCTTGTTCTTCTTTTGCAAGTCTTCTTGGTGTATTTTCGATTGACCGGTCAGCTGTCCAGAAGAGCCGCCTGGTTTCGACGGTAATAGCCAGGTGTTGCTGGAGACTGATGCTTTGGGTGCTTGCCTGTTGGCCCCGGACGCAACAGGTGCTTCTCCCTTCTCATCTTCTTCTTCATCATCGTCATCGTCATCGTAATCGTCTTCATTGATGGCACGCTTGACTTTCTTGAATGGCGGTTCTTTGATGGGTTCGTGATCCGTAGTGGAGGGTAGCGTGACGGATGGTGTCGGCGCACGACGCTTTAAAGTCGAAATCGCAGCATGGTTGTAGGAACCATCCTCGCCAAACAGCAAATCGATCTTGTCCTCCGTTCTTCGATATAATTCGGCAAAGACCGCGCGACGATTCTCTTCTTCTACATCGACGGCTGCCTCAGGCACCAGCCCAGTGTTGTTATCGTTGGGGACCTGGGTACGTGTCACGCCATCATCGAGATGGATTAAAGTCCTGTTATTGTATGTGTGATACAATGGAGGAGGTGGCCAAGCTGACTGGCCATTGGGAAATGACATACTGGGCCCGTGGCGATGAAAGCGACAAGCGGGCGCGGTGTCGCCATGCGCGATAGGATGCGCTCGCGTAGGGCCGGTGGGAAGGCTTTTGCGGCGGTTACAGCGACATGGATCGAGATACTGGCATCGATGTAGATGAGGGATCCGAAATCGCGACAATCGAGATGAGTTTGATGGTGTCTTGATGGATCGCGACAGGTGCAATTTGTAGGCAGACCAAGAGGTGAGGTTGAGGATTTGGGGAGAACAAGGTACCCGCACGCTTTCCCGAAGCGGGACTTTCTCCTAAGTTCAGCTTGTACCCGCGGGGGCTGGAGGTCGCGGGTCATGTCACTTCCACTCTCAAGGTGACGACAGTCCCACCTTTGTTCCTCGCAGTTCATCGCACGGCCCCAAGATGTACTTGCATTAGCATACCTAGGTACCTAGGTAGGTAAGGTAGGTAGGTACATCCCTACTTTGGCTTAAATACTCCACGATGAAGAGTCCATACCTTCATTCTCGGGTACTAAGTAACTACTAGGCTTCGCCAAACAAGCCTCTCATTGGTGAACTTGTGGCATGCGATGTGTTTGTTGTCCTTTGTACCTTGCCAAAGTGTGGATGGAAAGACATTACGTAGTCATATGACGCATCACGTGACGTGTGTTCTCGTTGAATATGCGTACGTAACAACGTGTTTAGCTCTTTTCCACCGGTATGGTTTATACCAGGAAAAGTCCCAGTTCAGCCAGCATTCATGAGGACCGGAGATAGGCGGCCGAACACACAGTTCCTGGCATCTGGCATGCCAGGTCTTGGGCGCTAAGGACCTCATCTACCCACCGTGATACCCAGATGTCGCCCCTGGTAGCCCCGGACCACACGTACCTAGGTACTTATGTACCTACCTACCAGGTAGGTACCGACCGGCGACTACGGAGTACATATATATACATATGTACATACATACATACATACATACATGTAAAAGGTATCATTACATCAACTCGTTCCTTCACCTTGCAAGTTTGCAACGAAACGGGGTCCACTTCCCGTTTCCGCCTTGAACGATTTCCATTGCCTCGAGACTCGAGAGTCGAAGCGTTTGGTGAAAGGTCTTGATTCGGCCACAATCTCGCGCGTGTACTCCGTATGTCCTGAGACATCTGGCCCGTTGCTCATCCAACCACTTACGGCCGTCGAGAGTCGAGACTGCAGTGCTCCACAAGGCTTAGGTACCTTGTGTGCAGTCTGGGAAGCCTTTGGTTCCTTCTCACGCCCTTTCACCACGAGCCATTTTGACGCCATCTGCTCGCTGCAAAAATTGGCCATCTGATTGATTGAGAAACATATCATCCTCAGTCAATCATCTGTCAATATGCGGATACGCTTGCCATTCGCAGGTAAAATCTCCCTCTGGCGCATGACGATGCCGTCGACCGTCCCATGTCAAGGGCGTAGAAGCTAATCGGTACAATGACAAACTCCACAGGTGTCTTCTTGCTATTGCTTCTGATAGCTGGCTATGCAGGGCTATCTAAGCTACAGCTCGGGGGACTGGTGAACGACAAAGTCGTCCATCTCATCACCTTTTTCATTCTCACAATAGTATTTTATTGGATCGTTGATACCAACCGCCGCCGAACGCTCAATATGACGCTGGTTGTCTGCACACTATGTCTCGGTGTTGGCTCTGAATTCGTCCAAAGCATTCTTCCCAACGATCGCGAATTCGACCTGTACGATATTGTTGCAAATTTAGTAGGCAGCCTTGCTGGGTTAGGGCTATGCTCTTTGTACCACAAGCGCATGCTAGAACGCAAAAGGAATCAAAAAGCGTACAATGTCGTTCCAGGCGAGGACGATGAGGATGTCGAGCTAAGGGCTGGTCAGGAGACGGGCATTACAGTTGCAGACGTGCATTCTTCCCAGCCGCGTTCGCTAGAAGAAGAGGTGGACAACTGGGACGAAAATGCAACCGACGAATGGGACAATGAAGAAGGCACGGCATCAGCTGGTCCTGATGGATCAGCAGATATAGGCGACAGCAAGAAGAGAACAGATTAGCGTTCTTTCGTGCACACGGTGTGAAACTGGATGGCCTTGCGTATCCTCGGCGTGGATCGTGGAATGCTCATAAAGATGGCGTTTATGCGCAGCGACGTATTATGTCCTGCTTTAGCGAGTAATGTGTTTATGCCTACATTTTCAATCTAAGTCATGGCGATGTCGCTCATAACGTGTATTTGGAGAGCCCGTCGAAGGGACCGGTTACCGGAACACACACTGGTCACTGAGGTGGTGCCTGGAATAAGTTCTAGAGCGGATGGGGGTTGGGAGGCCGAACACGGCAGGGCGTTCAACTTTCACAACCTCAAATCAAAGATGCAGAGCTTCACATATCGAAGTAAAGGACGCATCATGGTGAAATTGCGTAGCCATTCTTGAATTTCACATCTACAATTTAAAATCCCCTGTAGGGTATTTGAACTGTCTAGTGGTGTTGCAACTTGCGAACAGCGCAGACTTGTACCCCACCTTGGCCTTCGCGCCCACCTGAGGGAACAAGCCTACCTAACTTTGGTAAAGAAACGGCAGCAAAACAGCATCTTGCCAAAGCTCTGAGTCTGACCTCAGCCTCGAAGACAGAAAGCTTGCAGACATGGCGAGCGCGGTGAAAACACCGAACACAAGGCGTGTTACTTTTTACCGTCTCAGACCGCGAGAACGGACCATTTGCTAACTGATATGCTATGTGTAGCGGGCAGGAAGATGCACCCACGAACCCGCGAGGCATTCCTCAAGCTCCTTTCGTCGACAAAGTTGAGGACTATGTTGCCACAAGACAGGATGTTGAGCCCACGCTGCGCAAGTTCCAAGAGATGATCTCGTAAGTCATCGCTTCACCGACTACGGAGGGACGTTGAGGGAAGACGGGCTCTGGATGGCATGCTATTATTTGGGGGCCCAGAAGCTCGTCATTGGCATCCCAGCGCGACAGACAGTAACAACATTGGGCAGAAAATACCAATTCATGGAAATGAATGTCCAAAAACGAATGGGAGGCTTGCAGGAAAAGATACCGGAAATTCAGAAGACGCTGGACACTGTCAGATTCTTAAAATCGAGAAAGGTACAGTGGTTGGCATGATATTGTCGGTGCACCAGATTTAACGCCATGTGATTCCAGGACGAGACCGAACCCATAGAGACGACTTTCGAACTCAACGATACACTATATGCAAGGGCAAAGATCCCCGCTACTGAAGAAGTCTACCTTTGGCTCGGAGTAGGTGTAACAACAAGCCTTTTGAGATGACGTATATATCTGACTCTTACTCCAGGCCAATATAATGTTGTCATATCAGGTAGATGAAGCGGAGACTCTGCTTACGTCGAAGCTGTCCACAGCACAGACGAGCCTGTCGAATTGCGAGGAGGATTTGGATTACCTGAGAGAGCAGATCACAGTAGGTGCACCGAGCGATGAGATGAACCTCGCGCTAACATTACTTTCTAGACCATGGAAGTCGCGACGGCAAGAGTATACAATTGGGAAATAGTACAAAAACGAAAGGAGAAGACAAGCGAAGAAGTTGATGAACAGAAACAGTCATAATACGACAAGTAAGACACGCTCGTCGCAGAGGAAGAAACTTGCACTCAGTTGCTATGATTTGCCGTGTGATGCAGTCGTAAATCAAGTGAAATGTCATTGACAAGAATGCTGAAGAGACTCTGCGATATGTAGCAGTAGGGCAAGACAAAGTGCTTGTAGGCTGTCGCAACTCGCAAGGCACATGGCTAGGGATGGGCGAAATGTGTAAATTACGATCCTCGGTGTAATTTACAATGTAAATTACACGTAAATTACGCGTAAATTACATGTTAATAAAATTGTAAATATGAGAGGCT
>SRQG01000203.1:0-51005 GCA_018360325.1 Claviceps aff. humidiphila group G2b
GGTCATGTGATGAGACACGTGATAAAATCAGATCACGTTAAAACGATATTTCGATATAACGATGGGCTGGAGGCCATTTAGCTGATATCGTTTTAACGGGGTTTAACTGTAGAGTACAAGTGAATACACGATGCATTGTAAGCTGCATCACCTTCCTTCCCCCTTATTCGTCTTTCTCCGCCATGCAACATGTGCCCTAATAACAACAGCCAAGCCGCATCCTAATTCCTCAGCGCCCCGACTCCTCATCATTAGCGTCCCAGCTCTTGAATACAATACAGTACAAAGTATACAAGCATCTGCAAGTTTCTCACCAAACCCTTCCCTGAGCCGACAAACCAAAGAAAGCCAAAAAAACACCCCATTCCTATTCCTGAAACTCCAAAAGCCACAGGTAATCCATGCAGCGCAATCATTACGCAAGTAACTTGCTGCGTCTCATCAATACCCAGATATCTCTTCCCATCTCCCTTTTCCTCGCTAATCTCCAAAACGACCGGAAAAAAAGAACGCAGCCACAGCCACAACCACCAAATAAATAGCATACAGTGACCAGTCCATGCAAAAAGACAAGAAACACAAAACCAATCCATGCGAAGTGGGAATTCAGCACACCGTCTGCTAACGTGAAAGAAAAGAAGAAAAGGGAAAAAAAGGAGCGGAATTTGAGAGCAAACACATAATCTCCAAGTAGGTAGGATGCTGAAACAGGAAATAAAGAAAGAAAGCCAACCACGCACCTTGCATGTAAGAATGCCGCCATTAACAAATATACTGCGTCGACCAATAAAGCAGGCCCAAGGGTGCGAATATAGGATATAGGAAAAGGAAAAAGAAGAGCCAAGGGCCCAAGAACAACCAGTACGGAAGAAAAGAAAAGCCAAGAAAAGCCAGAGGCGCGAAAAAAGGCAAGCAATCAAACGATGAAAGAACTTTGAAAGCACAAGTGGAAATACAAAATCGCACCGCGTGTTTAAAACACACTCACTCCACGACTCGAGCTATGTTTCAAGGCAAAAGCAGCCCCACGCCTCGGACTGGGTATTGGCTTCCTCTTCAACATCCCATCCTGGACTTCAATGCTCTTAAAGCGACTGCCCACACTGCCAAGTAGCATCTTCTTCCGATCCATGCCTCCAAGCTGCTTCTGCGCGACAGGCACTTTCGAGGAGCCAACACGATGCTCATACGACTGCTGCCATGATCGAAGCGATTTCATGGCTTCTTCTGTGACGCAGAGTGACTCCAAATGAGTAAAAATACGATCGCGTCGAATGTCGTCTTCATTTTCGAGACGTCGTCTGGGGTTGTATGTGATTGTTGTTAATGCAGAAGTGGTATTTGACGGAGCGAGATATGTCAAGTGATTGCGAGATGATGGCAGGAGTGATTGGTGACCTAGCGCAACGAGCTTCGTCTGGCGCCATTGGCTATCAGCCCCAGATGAATACTGTGAGAGAGAAGAATCGTCAAGGTTCTCGGATAAGAAACGGTCTTGCAATGCCATGAAGCGGCCGCACCAGTACTCTGCACTTTGAGCTGTGTCAACCTGGCTTATGTCAGGTTGCGGCCGGGACGCAGCTGAGCGTGGAGTAGCATCATGAGGCGTGGGTGTGCGAGCAGTACTCGCAGACGACAATGGCGACGACGTCAATGTTGAGGCCAGGGGGCTAGATGTGTAGTCTGCTCTCTTGGCAATATGTGAGTTTTTGCTGGGTGCCATCTTGTTGTCGAGACTAAAGGTCCTTGCCGGCGCCAAGCTCGGCCGAGAAAAGGACTTCTTGAGCCCCTGTAAGACTGTCATGGTCCTCGACCGCGGCAATTTACTCTCCTGCTTTAGCGAACTTGTCGGCTTCATATCTAGGGCCCTGACTGGATACTGCTTTTCTCCCCATGGGGCAACATTCTCCTCATTCTCAACGCCGAGAGGACTTGACTGAGCCACCAAGGTATATCGTGAGGGCTGCTTCAGAAGCGACCTCGTCGAGAGGGACAAAAGCGCAGGTCGTCTACCAAAAGACGGCTTGGAGGCCTTGGTAGCTTGAATATGGGTCACGGCCTTGATATCGGATGCGGCCACAATGGGGCTCGTAGACGGGGCCGCCGTGCTCGTGCTCAAGAAACTGGCCGATATGCGCCTCGATCGTCGAGAGGCAACGGACATACTAGTAGCAGGAGTCGACGCGCCGGATTCGCAGTCCTTGATGCTATCGACCAGCTCCAGACCATCGCTGCGTATCAGATCTGGACCACGGGAAGTTTTGACCGGACCCTGCGGTGCCGAGATGTTCATGAGTGGTCGTTGTGATGGGCGTTTGGGCATGGTGGAACGCGATTCACATGCCTGTGAATGTCTCGGTCTGCTACGATTATCAAGCGCGTGATAGTGAAGGAGCAACAGTATTGCAGTGAAACACGAGACGCTGTGTGATATGATGGAGCGTGACGAATTTCTGTTAGAATGTAGCAGTTGGCCAAAAAGAACAGCAAAAACAATTGTGAGGATCGCTTGATGCATCACACTCAGTCGTGTGAATGTGTTGGTTACTTTGTTTCTTTCTTCTCCTTCTTCAAAACAAGTTCAGCATAAACAACCGACGGAAACGGGATGCCAAGAGGAAATATTTGTTGTTGACAAAACAAATGTGAAGCAGCGGCGCGTTGACCCTGGTTACCGGGAAGGGAGTAATTACCAGTGAAGCGAGGGATTCGACAATCTGGGGTACAAAAGTACCCGCGGCGCATTATTCGGCCAGGAGGAAACGGCAATGACGGGGCGGTAATATTCTCGGCCGGATACAGATGAATGACTCCAAGTTATTCCCCGATTGAAATGTTGCTCGCTAATAAAGTCGGAGTTTTGGGCAGTTGGGCAGGTGGCAAACAGTCGCCGTTGCAACTGCGCTCTCATTCCTGAGCCGTCGTATGCCGTCGCCAAGACCGGCGCCGCAGACCAACAGGAGAACATCTCGTCTGAGACATGTCCTAAGGTCTTATTGTATACTTCATTGTGCACTTCTGTTTTGAATCATTTATTGACATCGCATACCAGTGCCTAACGGTGCATGAGTCCATCCCTCGAGTTCATCCCTTGTACCCCGTGTGCTCGACGCTCGTGTCCGCTACCTACTCGTCCCACGCATCAATCGGAAACTCATAAACAACATCGCCCTCTCCACGCGGAATCTGATGCCCGTTTCTATCCCACAAAGCCCGTTCCACAAACTTGACTCTTCCTTGCCAGTCCACCAGCATCACCGTCTGCCTCTGCGTGCCGTACATGCCCGTCTCAAAGCCAATCGACCCCGGTGCACTCACCTCAGGCTGCTCCGCCTGCAGGATTTCCTCCACGGCTTTCAAAGCCCCCTCAGCCTCTGCCCATTCTGTCTTGCCCTTTGCCTGCGCCTCTTTCATTGCATCCCTGTGCGCCTCGTTGCCCAGCGGAGGCACGAAGATGGTGTGTCTCAGCAAGCCAGTCACCTCTTCAAAGGACATGTCTGGATCCGTAGCAGGAAACGTGTTGGTGTCGAGAAGATTGAACAGACTATCGACCAGATCCTTCTCGCTGGCTTGCTTCTCCACGGCGTCCTGGACGGTAGCGCGAAGCAGGTCTGTTCCCTTCTGCACCTTGGGCCACTGAGCTTGCGTATCAAACGTGGTGTTGCTGAGTCCCCAGGTCTCGCCGCGGTGGTGCGCCACGAAAGGCACTTCATCGGCATGTCCTGCCCTGTTGCTCACGACGGCGATCCCGGGACTGTTCTTTCTCAGCTTGCCGCAGACCATGGAGAAGCCGCCCACGCCCTTGACGCCCCCGTCCTGGACGAGATGGTGCACGCCGTCCTTGACGCTGTCGCCAAGTCCGGCTAGCCAGGCCGTGACCATGCCGCCGCGGGACTTGATATCGTGGATGGGGTGGCTCGCATCGTGGGTGTTGGCCTCGCGATAGTTGGTTAGCACTGCGAAGTGGCCGCTCTTGGTGACGCCCATCCATGTTCCCTTCTCGGCGCGTTGCAGGTCCCTCGACGATAGGACCTCTTGGCCTGTCGCCGGGTGTTTCCACCAGTGTGGCCGGGACGTAGGGCGGATGATGAACTCATCTCTATTGTCTAGGAGGATTAGCGCATAGTCGGGATGAGCTGTCGTGAAAAGAACTATACACATGACGATGTATGCAGGTATGAAAAGGTGAAGAGGCAATGAGTGTGTCACTGTCAGTGAAGGCGGGCAGGACGCCTTAGTTAATAAGGTGGAGGGCAAAGCTCGGGGTACCAGGTACATATGTACATAGGTACATTATACATACATATGTACCTACACTACCTAACTACCTACCTAGGTATGTACCTACATACATATGAGCGATCGAGGATTCGAGCCTATGAACCGCGACCGTTGGAACACGCGCTCTGAAAAGTAATTACCTTCTCATTGGTCAATCCTTATGCCAAGTTGCCAACGTGAGAGAGCCTGCAGGCAAAGAGGGGGAAGGAAATAAGAAATCTCCAAGTCGGCCTATTGAAAGGGTGCCGGATTCAATGTAGAAGGTTTCATTGGAAGACCTCACCTCCACCTCCACACGCACATTGCGCACTCAAAAAGGCGGTCACAGACCTCTCGGGCAAGAACATCACTCGAGGGCTTATTACTACGTCGCGGTCTCTCGTGTCAAGAATCTGCGAGGCAATTTGGTTCATGGCCCCTTTGACCTGCAAGACATCACGACGAAGCCTAACACGGAACGGCTAGCTGATATCAAGCGTCGCAAGGCACAGGACGTGATGAATGGCCTCATCGACACTGATATGAAAGAAGAAGTCACGAGTCCTGCGATCGACAGCGATGAGGACCTCAGTGATGCAACTTGCAAGTACATAGCGAGGTCATCGACGGTGCCGATTGAAGAGGCATCACAGCCAAGGCAGATAGGAACGAGGCGGCAGGTGACATACTTGGATAGAGACGATTTAGAAGGGAATTGATTGAGCTGGCGAAAGGAGACAACGCTGCCTCCAAACGTGTTCCTACCACTACCTGTTCAACAACGCTGAGCCCTACATACAAACGAGACTTATAACACGTCAAGTCCATTATCCTTTGGCGAAAGGTGACAGGTCTATCACTACAACAATGTTTTCCTGACGCCTACATAGCCTATAGGTGCCAAAATGAGACGATGTGACTTGCTTCGCAGACCCTTCCTTCATTCTGCCTACCTCTTGGCGCGTCCTGGCACAGCTTGCGGCGCAGCGACAATGGCATGATGTTGTAATGACGCTTCTATATAAACTCTCAGATCAAGACGAGCTGTTAAAACTATTTTATGAAGACCGGGTAATAACGTCAGTCAGAAATCCAGTTTATGCAAGACTCTTTTTGGAAGAAGAATCGTACCTTAGACCTATTCTTCGCCCGGAGCCCCCTGTCACCTGTGCGGCGTGCCTTTGCTATAAACGGAACGGTCTCGGTACTCGTCACGGCTACATACATAGGGCCTTGCGGACTTTTGTATCCCGCTGACTTATTATTCGGTCCATGCCTACAGAGTCTAAGTTCCCGGTTAAGATTACGTTGCGAACTTGCGATGCCGTGCGGTGTGCGCAGCCCCATCGTTATTCTCTTCTTCTTCTTCTTCTTCTTACCTACCTAGGCAGTGCGCTCGGCTCCTTTCGCTAAACTGTGAATATTGTAGCCGCCTGTATCTGATGACTTTGCTGGACAGTGCCGCATGAGTCAACGTTCCCGGAAGGGCGGAGTGCCGGAAGGGCGGCATATCGAAAGAGCGGAGTGCCGGAAGGAGCGGTATCCTAGGTAGGTTCGTACATGTATGTAGATGGACGTATGTATTGCCACGTTGAACGAGACCCTATTCTCCGAAGTCAGGATCCCTGTAGCATTTTTCTGGGGAGATGGATAGACGTGCCACTATTTCCCGAGATCGCGAGGCGTGTAGCAGCCTGGGTAGGCAAGACATGGGATCACGATGGAAGTTCTCCGAGAGGACAACCCGAAATGATGGACAACCCGGGAGACCGGCATCCTTTAGGGCCGATCGAGGAATACATACCTACATACATGCAATGGCATACCTCCTAGGAAGCTTCCCCGCAAAGGCTTAGGACCCCAGCAAAGCTCCAAGGACCAAAGGGCCCTATCACCTTGTATGGTGCTCGGATTCAGCACAGGAAGCACAAATTCTTTTTACGTATATACATGTGTACGTACACGAATCCATTGATAGCAAATTGCAGTATGTACATACTACTTCCGCAAATCACAATCTCGCCCTGCTGTAGCCCCTGTGGCTGCCATGACGCCTGTCCCACCCATCCACCAAGGCCCGGAACTCGCGCTCGATATGCTCATCCACGTTCCGGCCCAGAAGCTCCTTGTTCCACTTGCCATCAATCCAGGGCATACTACTGACACACGATTCCGGATCCTCGGGCACGAAGCGCGCAAAGTCGGCATCTCGGGCTTGTTGGTCCGGGCCTTGGGGGAGGTGGTCCAGCATGCCTGTTAGTCGGGAGTGGGAGACGATGAGCGTGGTGCGCTCGTGCTGGATGTTCTGGTAGGAATGGAGGATTTCTTGAATCTGAAACTTCTGAAGGGGTCGGGTTCGAGTTTCTGACCAGTCCACCTGTGATGAATCGAGTGCTGCGGCTGTCTTGTGCTGTGCGCAGCGGCCGAGGAGCGTGCCGAGGACGAATGCGTCTTCCACAGCAGCGGCGGCACCCTGTGCGAGGTGCGGCATCATGGCGTGCGCGGCATCCCCGATGAGACCGACACATCCGCGGGACCAGGACGGGAGGATCTGAGCTTGATAGAGTGGGAAGCGGACCAGCCGGTCTGTCTTGTCGAGCATCTGTAGCAGAAACGGATCCCAGTCTTGGAGCCAGTTCTTGACGGGACCGACGATATCCTCGCCTTGACGGAAGGAGGCGTTGAAGTCCGTGTCAGTAATGATAATCACCAGATTGAACAGTTTCCCATCCTGGAGAGGGTAGAGCACGGCGTTGGCCTCGGGGCCCAGCCACATGCGAATCACGCTGGGATTGGAGACGATGTGCTGCCACGCCGGAGTGGACGCCAATTGCGATCGCTTGAACAATGCGCGATAGGCGTATTCTCCCGTCGGGACTGGTCGCATGGACGGGTGCATGAGCAAGCGTGTCCGGGAGTGGATTCCTGTGTGATAGGAGTTAGATATATTTTCTTCTCCGGTCCATCGCCGCACATGTTTGTTGGGAAAGACAGGAATGGGTGGACTTCGCGAATTTCTTGGACCCCGATGATACTGACCGTCAGAAGCGATGACTAGATCTGCCTTTTTCACATAACCATCTGACAAAGTCACAGAGGGTGCGGAAAAGTCAACATGGCACACATCACAGCCATACTTGATCACGACACCAGCTTTGGTCGCTTCGTCGCGGAGCAGGCGCATGTAATCTGCACGATGTATTAAACTGCCCTCTTGATAGTCAGCATAAAGAAAAATGGCCACGTTGACTGAGCTCAAAGCTCGACGGAGAGACCTCAGAATCAGAGCCAAAATCAAAACCCAAAACACAGGGCCATCATCTGATTAGAACGTGTGTTCGCATGTCAAGTGCACATACAGCCATGGCGCCCCGTAGAGCTCTTCGTAAACACTCAGATCCCTGTCCAAGAGCTCCTTGCCGTTGTCGTAGGCCAAGTTCTTATACAATGTCGCAGGGTGTTTCACCTGGACTAGCATTTTGTCGAGTAAGCCCAGACAGCGCATGATGGAGGCGGCATTGCAAGGAACTTGTATACCATTGCCGACCTGTGCTCTGTATTAGTTTTCGGACAAAGGGGGGCGGACGACGTCGTCTCTCGAGACTCGGGAGGAGTAATCATGAGAGAGATTTGATGGAATGATAGAGGATTCAAGGGACTGCTTACGTTTTCAAGTTCGAGAGCAGCTGCTCGCTCGAGTACTGTGACGTTGAAATCGGGATAGCGAGAAAGCGTGACGGCGAGAGTGAGTCCCGATATGCCGGCTCCAACAATGACGACCTCGATCATGGTATCTTCAAATTTCGATTATGAGGGAAAAGGTTGTCTGTTTGTTCGTTCAAAGGTGTAGGAAGAGAAGCAACTTTTAACTTCCTCCGTCCAAAGCCGGGAGCAGTCGTAGCTTATGTTCGACATGACTTGTCAGCGACTCAGCGTGTCCTATATCGGGCATCCGAGCTTAGACGCGGTGTGCCCGTAGGTTCCGTTTCTAACAATAAGCGGATATCGGCGCTCGAACTTTCAAAATACCGCACCGGCGACAAGTGCCCCTGCTGCCGTCGGCCGACTCTTGTATTTGTAGTTTTTTGGTTGAATTCTTTTTTGGCAGGAATTGACGCCCTGCTTTTTACGAGTACATTGTATTTTACGTACATTGCTGACAAAGACGAGACGGCTGTGCAAGCAACCACAAATTCAAGGCTGTTGCAACCACATCTTAGGATACAACATGTCTGAATGAGTCAATATGCCTCGGCCTTGTAACATGAAGAGCTTACGTCGTACGAGCATGTGGGGGGATTTCTGAGTACTTCGCTGTCGGAACGCGGCAACTGACCTGTCCGGGCAGAATGATGATTGATAACAAACTCCAGCAGTGCGCTATTTTCGTGGCCGTTCGTTCCCCAGGCTCGACAATATGTGCTCGTGATATAGGGAGTGAAGGATCTGAGATGTGTCTCATCTTATCACCGTTCTACCCGGCTCTCGTATATTCCCGTTGGTATCGCCCGCAAGAAAAGGTTGCCACCACCGCGCATTAAAGAACGTCACGATGCAGTCGAGCCTGTCGAGGCCATGTCGAGAAAGAGAGCGTCAGCCTGTTGGGCCGTGTCCACTGTCGCTGCCGAGCTTTGACGTGATGCCGTGTGAGACTGTGTGACTGCCACCCGCCTCAGGTTCCGTCAAACGAGTAGGGGTCACGCTGATTAAACCGATATGAAAGCACCCATTTGCGATTTCATAGACGCGAATTGGGTATGGCAAGGCAGATGTAGGTAGTGATGATAGGATCTGTGACGCCTCACCATCAATACATCTATGTATGATCTGTGTGATCGGGATGCATTTGACGCCGAGCGTGAACGGCCCGCTGGCGGCCTGTTGGGCAAATCGATAGGTACATATATGTACCTAACCTAATGTACTGGCTCCGTACATTATCAAGTGTCGCGTCACGGCCTTGCAAGACGATCAATCGTCAACATCCTGTACTTTGCACTTAGTTAGATCGGACGAACGACATATCGTTCGGGGAACGGGGCCTCGCAGGCGGTTCGTTCCCTGACTCGCATGAGAAGACGTGAGATGCACGCACTTAAGCAAACAAAAACTGTGTGTACCTACACTGGCGTTGAACTTGCTTGGCTTATTACTTGGCTTGCGTGGCGTTGCAGTTGCATGGCGTTAGTACCTGTTATTACAGTACGAAATGAGGCAGGCATGTATGTATAATGTAGGTATGTACGCTTCGTATCATAGCGTGGGGTTTCGCGGCCGCGGTGTTGCACAGTTCGCATTTTGACGAGACGGATTGAACCTCGAGTCTCGCGCAGACTTCCTCCATTGCACACTGTCACAACAAAAGAGGGACTCGGAAGACAATGGGTTGTAAACTTATAAGTTGTGTTGTAACTTGTGGTGGCGGCAGACATCCAAGGCTCCAAGCATACGGAGTATATCATCACATTGCGTTTGGGTTTTGCAGCGCTTATTATCAATGCATGTGCATTGTGCACACATACCTGAGGTAACCTGACGTTTTATGCACAACCTTGAGCCTGCAAGATGCAGAAGAGGAAGGAAAGACGAAGGCGGGAGAAGGCCACCGTCGCAATTAACCCCTCGCTCCTGCTCTACGCTGCTCTTCTGAATAACCCGAGTTTCCGACAACATTCCCTTGCAGAGACGCTTGAGCTTGGCTGTACAGTGCGCGACTCCGAGTCCCACGGGGCCAAGCCGGTGTTTATTTTATTTTACTTCACCTAGGAGGTACCTAGGTATGTACCTAGTAGGTACGTACATATGTAGGTATGTATGTAGGTATGTACCTAATGTATGTAGGTACATAGCCCATATACATACTCCGTACACTCCTTCCACCCTTGCCAAATGTTTGACCCAGTCTGACCTACGCGTTCAGGCACAGCGGTTTGATTGGGCCGCTGAGAGCCGGGGTTAGGTGCGCAAAACAGGAAAGTGGGATTTCCACTTCAGCCTGCGCCATTCGCGCCTGCTGTCACACGGTACACCCCTTATTACGAGTTACACGCATCTCATTCGAGCGTAAAATGGCCAGCATGCCATGCCATTGCTCCGAGGTCCGTGAAAATCCTTCTCTGGTCCTTCTCTGTTCATCATTTCGTTAAAACAAATCGGGATCAAGGCTGATGACAGACCTTGGCTGCTTCGCGAATAAACAAATCGCCGGATGCACGCTTGCCCTTATATATGAAACTACGGACAATGTCGCAGCAAGGCGTTTGCGCCATCCACCGAGAACGACAAGCTTACGCTTACGTATAATTAGACGCGTGTTCTCCTGCGGCTCGCACCTTGGCGGATATCATCTAGGTACGGAAGGGGCCTTCTGAACGCGGCGATCAGATACCCCTGACGACAAGTTCTCGCAAAGTAGGTAGCAGCAGCTGTTTCGACTGCTTATACTGATCACATCGAGGGAAATTAGATGGTGCACGTCTCTGTTGAATCTTGACGAGGGGGTCTCGTGCCGCGGGATTAAGGTGGTACATACAGGCACATACATACCTATGTATGCGCCTCGTTCAGTACATACCTAATAGGCACATATGTATAAGTTATAACCGTGTTGCATGATCATCTCTCGGATCAAGCGGGCGCAGCGCGCAGCTCCCAGAGCCGACCCCTTGCCACGATTTGCCGCTCGATGGAGGGGACGAACGGGAACAAGACAACCCCGTTTAGTCCCGCCTGACGATGTAAAGTAGGTACATATACGTAATGCCTACGGTCTACCTCACAGTTGTCCGTGGGGGCAAGCGTATGTGTACATAGGCACGTTACCCTTCTGAGCGGGTCTTCTTGGCGTAGCAATTCTTCGTATGTAAAACATTGTGTTCTGTACTGAGACTCCTGAGTACATAGGTGCCAGAATTTATAACTCTACCTCTCCGCATGGAGCAGCTCTCAATTGACATGTGCAAGCGAGATGTCGTGAGGTGCACCGTGCCTGCCTTGTCCGCCGGAGATACATAGGTACCTACCCAGGTAGCCTGTAGGTACGTCGCGCAAAAGTCTCCACGGACATCCCCGTTCATTGGAGCGGCGCCACATGCACCTTGCAGCGAAGCAGGAACCATTTTATGCGGGGCCAGCCTCGGGATGGGAGGCAAAAAAGAAAGGAAAAATGGACGAAATAAACAAGCCCAGAAAAATAAAAGAAGAAAAAGGAGGGTCAGGGACGGGAGGAAGACGGGGGGTCCCACGACGTTTGGGTCTCCGGCGTCCGCCCTCGGGCCTGCACAATGTGTAATCATGGTTGGTCCTTGGACGTACCTACCTAATGTATGTACTCCGTACTACCTATGTAATTTGTACCTAATTTTGATGCAGTCTTTTAGTCTTGGGGCATGGGCCATGGGCCATGACCAACGTGGCAACAAATAAGGCGCTCATGAACGCGCCTCTCAAAGCATCAACGGCCCACCTTATACCGCACCATAGGCCAGCCCTCGGTGTTTCAAGCCGCCATGGCAACTCGAGGCCCGTCCGTCCATCCGATCTTGGGTGTTGGCCTCTTCACGATGTCTAAATACGGTCGTCCAATCGGCCGGGTCAAGAGGTTGCAAGGGGAACAGCCCGTTGCAAGAACCCGAGGCCAGGAAAGCAAGGAACGGCTCCTCTCGGTTCGCTGTTCTAGCTGCATCACGCCCTGCGCATTTGGCACTAATTGTTCTGATGAATCATGCATGCGAGTCCAATGCACCACATGTGCAAGTGCCCTATGTATGTATGTATGTATGTATGTACCTACATACCTACGGAGTACATGTATGTACGTTACCGGTATGCGTGTAAAACAATCTATCGGCAGCTGCTCGCTCAGGCCTCCGCTTGCCGAATTGTGCCATTCTGCCATCCGCGTTGTTCAATGCCTGGACACGGGTCTGTTGGGCGCCAGGACTCAGGAGAGGAGCGGCGTTGAAATACAATACCTAATCTATGTATGAGTAACAAATACCGAGTATAACGTACCTGCGAATCTGCCAAGTTGTCTGTCAGCTACCTACCTATACACATATCTGCCAGTTGTCTCGTTGGCCCCGTTGCCAACTTGCCTCCGTTGCTCTCAGCCTCTTTGAAGTGCCCCTTTCACTTTGCCCCCCCTTTGCCCCCCCTTTGCCCCGCCTTCTCCCCTGCAGGCTGCACCATGCCACCAGTGCCCCTGGCGCCCCTTGTGTACATTGTATGTATGTATGTACATAGGTACATGCATACATACATATGTACAATTGGGGCTCGCCGCTCCGTCGCCCTCGGACCCACCCAGTGCCAAGTCTGGTTCCCGATTCCCCAAGAAATCAACTGCAAGCCCGTTCCAGTGCCGGCACATCGCTAACATTAGCGCTGCATTGCCTGTGCGTGACCCCATCGACGCACCTGTTGCAGGACTTGCAGCCACTTAAAGTGTCAAATTCCTTGCAGCTCACTCCGGCGGCACGCGCCACATTCATTCCCCTGGGCCTCTCTCGATTTTCTCCCAAACGAGGTTCTCATCACACAATCGAAGTCTCCGTACTTTGCCTGGTGCTGCCTGGTGCAATTTTCTTCTTCTTCACTCCACCTCACATTCACTCGACTACGCTTCACAATTCGTCTGCGATACTTGGCCTGTACCGTCGATTTACACGACTGTCCATCTCTCCGCCATTGTCCCCCGCCGAGCCCTCCGCCGAGCATGAGCAGTTCCACCGACGGCTGAGACATTCACTCCCTCATCATCCATCGTTTCCCGTTCCGAACCTACAGTGAGACCGACCTGTACGCACAACCCACAACCCACAGTTCTCCTCTTCATCTGGAATCTGTGATCTTCGTCCCACGCTCGACTACTACCTTTTATCCTTCTGTCCGGCCCGCAGAGAAGCAGATTGCTTGCATACGTACGCCAACTCGTGTCTGTGAACGGCAGTTTATAGCGTCCTCATCGTTGTCTTCCAGTTTCACCTTGTGGCATCGACGCCAACTCTAAGAGAAGATATCCTCTTCAGCGCTGCACCCGTTGTTACGCGCTGTCTACGACGCGTCGAATTGATATCTGGTCAATCCTCTTATTGCTATAGAAATTTGGGAACCGCAGCGAGCGGCACCGACATTGGCGCCATTCTATCTGACCTGGACTTTTACCTGCAAACGAAAGATTCGATATATTGCCACAGGTGTGTGCCATGATAATTGTCCACAATGTTCGCACATAGCAGATTCTGTCTTCTACGAGACGATCACCGTCAAACCCCTTTGCACGAGAACCTTTAGGCGTTCATCATGTCTCCATCACGAGAATCACTTGCTCCCATAGTTGTATCTACTGAACTAATGACCATCATTTGCTAGTACATCGTCACTGCACCTTTCAAACGTTTCGACCTCGATGACTCAAGAAGGTCCAAAGTGAAATACACGCCGGGGTAAAGGCAAGAGGAGTAGAGGGAAAAAGTCAACTGCTCACACACGAACCCCTACTGTCAGTCTCTGCGGCAACTTTCCATTTCCACAAGTTTTGACTCGCACTGTACGCGGCACGCTTTCGAGATGAACCGGTTCCGCACCAAGAAGAAGGCCAGGGATGATGCCTCTATAGGCGGGCGTCCGTCGATTGATGCTGAGCCTTCTGGCCCTTTCAGGATGTTTGGGAAAAAGAAGACGCAAGACGACGAACCGAAGCCAGAAGTCGACCTGGCTGCAGCCCTTCCCTCCAGTGATGATTTTCGCACGAGTTTGCTTATGACCGGACTTTCAGCACGCTTTTCCATGCTTCGTGAGCAAGACGATCCCAATAGTAAGCTCGGAAAAGCCAGCGACGACAGCGTCCTGCACCCAAATCGGCAGTCGAAAATGGGAGGGTACGGAGGCCTAGGTGGCGGGCTAGACGACATTGCCGAAATCGAATCGCTCAGAGCCCCGCAGATGGGACGCTTCGACGCCTATCAATCAGATGATGCTTCGTCTACGACTGGTAGCGTAATGAGCCGTGCCAAGCCAAACGAGGGCAACAATCTATTTGGTGGCCGACAAAAGATATACAAGTTGACTGCTGGATCGAGGGCCGGTATGTCTGGTAGGGCACTGTACGAGGATGATGTAGCGCAATCTTCTTTTCAACGCTGGAGGCAAGCAGAGAAAGAGAAGAATGCGGCCGCGGTCGCCGAGCATCACAACGGCGCCTTTGAGGCAGAACCCCCGATCGATTATAATATGCGACGAGAAACAAGCTCTACGACATCCTCGGCGCCTTCCGTTGCCCGCAACTCCACGGCGGCGACTTCCATCACGTCCCAACCATCTTCCATTAAAGACACACACTCTGGCATGTCTCTGCCAGGGCTGGAGCGAAATGTTACTCGGACTCGAAGGCTCTATGAACAAGGACTGACCCAAGACCTTCACGACCACCAGTCGTCATCATTGTCTCGAATGGACACCTTATCTAAACAGGGATCGTTTGGTACCAAATCACCCGACCCGACCTCCGTCGTCCCTTCGCCCACCGCCAGCACTTTTGGTGATCGAGTCGCAGATCGCCGCACAGTGATCTCGAAAGCAAGCGCTCCCAACTTGCGCTCGTTCAGCCCCCATACACTCAGTTCCTCTCAGACGAGCCCCGCGGAGTCTGCCATGAGCAAGTTCACGAGATCAGATCAGAAGTCGAGCTTTGGATCAACACCACCTCTCAGCCCTCCCATTAGTGAGACTGAGGAACCTTCCGCGCTCGCTACCCAGGTGGGCGATCGTGGAAAGGCCACGGCAATGGGGGTATTACACCGGCCGTCGATGCAGTACGATGAGACTCGATATGCCCAAAGGCAACGCCAGCTACAACAAGGCCGAGAGACGCCCACGCTAAGAAACACTTCCGGTCCAGCGACTTCGTCGACTCCATCCATGCGGCAAAGATCTAGGTCGTCTTCGGCGCAGAGGACTACGACTGAGAGGACTGCCCCTCCAAAGGCTCCGCTGCCCACCATCCCAGTCAATGTTGCAGCTCAAGTGGAAGTTCCTGGCAGCACTGTCTTTGATGACAGTGACCATCCTTTGGTGGCGAAGAGCAAGCGGCCCGACTTGTCTGTCATCCCGCCTCAACTCACGATCAAGCGGCCTGACGACCAAGATCACCCTGCATTTCGTAAATCCGCACTTCCAACCCCTCTCATATTGAGCTCACCGAAAAGCCCGGATAGCCAAGGCTTTCCCACAGCCGGCGCCGCTCAGCCTGCGCCGCCGGAGGACTCGCCGACATTGGGCCCCAATGGTGGTCTTAGCGTGAGTGGTATGGTCCGGCACCATCTACGAAACTGTAGTGGAGCTTCATCGATGTATGGTGCCGCCAGCCACGAGACGGAAAGGGATGAGACAGATAGACTGGGTGACTTGTCTCCCAAAAGCAGTGTCGAGATGAAGACTGATGACGGTGGTGATGGCGGTGATGACGGTGATGTTGACCGTGACGAGTTTGCGCAACACTTGGCGGACGGTGCCCGGCGTGTACGTGAACGGCTCAATACGTACGTCGAGTCGGACAATGATCACTCTGCTCCCCCGACACCTCCACAATCGGAACAGAACAAAGATTTCAACCATTCCAAAACAAGTGGTTTCCCAACGTTGATACCAAAGTCAAGTCGAGGCGCACTCTTCGACAGAAGCGAAAAAGACCGGGGTCGTGCGATGGGGCTGAAGAGCACTGGCAGCCATCACGGCTATACAGGCGGCCGTGGACCCTCACCTCGCAATACATCCAGCAGCCGCGGCCCTTCGCGGAATCGAGCCGAGACAATCGACCAAGGCGAGATTGGCACGGCATTGGCAGGCGAGAATGTGCACGTCGGTCTAAAGGCGTTTCGTCAGGCACGTCGAGAACTGCAACGGATGAAGGAAGCCGAGGTGCAGAATCGCCATGAGCAGAGGTCAAGTCCTAGCCAGGAACGTACTGCCTACAGTCGGACTCCGTCTTACGACAATGGGCCTCCGCCAGCTCTCTTCAATCGCATGCCCCGCGGGGACGATCAACTAGCGTACGGTGGCCGTTCTCGAGCAGCGTCGCGAGCCGCGTCGGAGCGAGACCGAAGTGGCTCGGAGGCCAGCAATGGCGCATGCAACTTCAGTCGAGGTCCTAGACTCCGCAATGGTTCAGTGACACATGATGAGCATTTCGTGAAAGCGGGTGCCAGTGGCGTTGCTGGCTCAGAGGTCCAACGGCCAATCTTGGAGTCTCCGAGTAGGTCGCATACACCTTATATGGCCAATGGACCGCCGCCTGCGGCAATGGTTATGAGCCCTGGCTCCCATGGCCCTCACTCCCATGGCCCTCACTCTCACGGTCCTCACGGCCCTCATGCTCCTCACGCCCATCACGCCTATCACGCCGGCCCTCACGGGCTTCATGGGCCCCCAGGCGTCGGCGGTCGTGGCGAACCAGGTGGTCGGTACTTTGCACCTCGCATGCAGAGTCCCACGCCCCACGATGCTCATCATTACGGTCGAAGCCGCAACGGCAGCTTGATAAATTCAGCTGTGTCTAGTCCCAATTTGCACGGCATGGCCTCAATGGCCTCACCCCCTCCTCTACCGCCCATAAATCCTCGCCGGAAGAATGGTATGCCACGATCCGGCGAAGAAGGTTCTGGCGCTGTATCTCCTAGCAGTCCATTTGGATTGTCGGATGGATACACTGGAGACGACGATACTGCTGGCGATCATTACCGAAGGGCCAGAAGTGCCCACGGACAGATGCGACACAATCCATCGGCGGCCGTGCGACCACCCATTCCCCATTCTAATTACTCCAGTGCCAGCATGCCCGGCGGCATGATCTAAAGATGTCACAAATTTCAATGGAAATTTGCTGAGCCATTGGGTCTAGACGCGCAGTAATCAATCATCCAAGGGTTAGTGTGCTGCATGGCGCACTGCTTCAGCCCGGCCAGGAACCCAGACCAGTGCGAACGAATGACGGCCTTTGTTGCAATTTGAACTCATTAAGCGATGACTGAGTCGGGCGGCCAAGCAGATGGCTTGTGGCCCCTCTGCGACTCTCAGGCTCTTGTTTTCATCCCTTTCTTTTATTTGTTTTTCTTCTCTTCTTCTTCTTCTTCTTCTTCTTCATCCTCCTCCTCCTCTTCTTCTCTTTCTTTCCTTTCTTCCTTCTTCTATTCCTCTTCTTTCTCCTTCCTCTTCTTCTTCTTCACATTATTCCTTTCCATAAGACGGCTTTGACTGTAAATCACGTGGAAACAATGTACAATCTCGTCATGTTGCGTAGCTTTGCCTGTATATATTTCCCTTGATTCTTCCCTCCCAATGTCACGTTTGATTGATTTGCTATGTGTTTCTCTATACTTTTTCTTGTTTGTTCACTTTTTACTCTTTTTCGCCAGTGTTTCCCAAATATCTTGACCGAATAGTCACTCAAGTCGCGGTCTCTGCCTCCCCGTCGGCTATGCGGCGATTTGGGCACCTCAAAGAAGATCAGGCCGGACTCTTGATCTCATGCTTCTTTCCCGTGTACCTATTTCGCGCGAGCATCTCGCATGGAAGAGAAGGCAAAGAATAGGGCAGGATAGGGAGGAGGCATGACGGAGGAGTATATTAAGGCGCAGTGTTGTTGAAACTTGTGGGATCACCATCACCGGCCAATCGCGTATAACGGCTTTACGAACGAATATACAGGTGAAGAACCGCGGTGGCGCTTATAGTGGATGTATGAATAGGGCGGGCAATGGATGTTTAGTTGCCAAATGGTGTGTGTCTCAGTGTCTGTCTGTCTGTGCTATATAAGTGCATGTTTCAATGGTGCCGACCTGAATTTGCAAGACCAAGGGGGGCTTCAGTACCGACCTGCAAGGCTGCAATGGGTCAGAAGAGCGGCAGCAACATTGCAATTTGCCGCGGTGGTGCAATTGCGCGATCTAAAATTTATACATGTTGCATGCACATGCTTGACAGGTATACTTTCCTCTTTCTGCACCAACCCAAGCCAAGTTAACTTCAACTTAGCACCATCCCATCCAGGCCATGACACTCCCAACCTGCATCCCCAAAGAGGTACCTCTTTTTCCGATTTCGGACCAAGATTGCAAAAAAACTGCAAGTCTAACCGCCCCAGCGGAGAGGCAAGTACCCTTCTGTTCCTACCTCTCTACCAATGATGGAAACAGTGATGAAACCAAACTGGTGGCCACAATCGTCTCTGATCAGGCACTACACTACCTAGGTAGTCCATGGGTGCAGAAGATGTGGATCAATCATGTATTATCTGTGAAGATGGGGCTGGCGTTGTTGGATTCTGAGAGACACACGCGTGCACAGAAGTAGATGGACTGTGTATTATAACTTGATGAAATTCTTCCTTGTTTTATTCTCTTTGGGACACATCAATCCCTTGTCTTCAAACCGTCTGCTTGCGCAATCTCTGTCGCGCCTTGTCCCCTGAGGCCTCTTTCTAGGAACAAGGGACCAGTAGTCCATGCACATGTGGTGTCCACAAAGAGCTTTCAGCCCACACAAGCTAGGTACCTAGGTAGGTATGTATGTACATCAAGAATCCAGGATTCGTCTTCTAGGGCTGGACAAAGTCCCGAGCGGGAGGATCCTACTGTAGCAATGCCTGACTCGGTTCGCGGTGCGGCTTACGTAGCAGCAATTCCGTACTGTGGGAACCAGGACAGAACGAACGGGTAAGTTGGACAAATGAAAGAAATGACAGGTTAGAGGAGAGTTAGGTAGGGAGGAAAGAGGGCAAGAAAGAAGAAGAAGAGGAGGAGGATATCAAAAAGACAAGAAAAAAGAAAAGTACATATAAGAAACGACCCAAAACGCTCAGAGGTACACTAAGCTGGTGACAGCGTTGAGTTTAGAGAGGAAGTCGCTCGCGCCGTCGACAAATCCTGGTCATTGAATCTTGAGCTCAGAGCAACTTTGAAAAGGGAACAAGAGAAACACAATCTCGCAGCCCGATTCCGCAGTCTTTTCGGTAGAGAAGGATATATGAAGAGGCGAGAAGAGCATCATAGAGATATAGCTGTTGTGTCATAGTCGGAGATATCCGGGTATCTTTTTGTTGCTCAAGTAATTCGGCATCGTCCACATTTGTTGTCATGGGAACAGAAGCATAATATGATGATGATAGCTTCTATTCCTGCTGTAGCATCCTGGCTGGTGAAGCGCTGAAGAGAGCTCAATGGATCCGTTATTTTTTCTCGCCTTGACTTTATGAGATGGGGCAGTCTTTGCATTGTTCGTGCCCGCAGGCGCTGCACTTGGTGCTGATGACAATCATGCCACCGCATTTACAGCAATATTCATAGGCAGGCATTTCGTCGGTTATCTCTTTTTGTGTTCCTTTTCAGTATGCTTCTGTCTGTTTTCAACTTTTCCTAGTGCCAGGTTGTCTTTGTGGAGGTTTTCTGGACTGCTAGTTGGCGAGTTTGAACGTGGACCTTGGGCCGGTGAAGAGTGAATTGTGTGTGCTTCTCAAATGTCGCGGGCAGAATCGGTGACTTGAGACGAGAGAAGAAACTTATAGGCGGATAATTGAACCTGGATGTGATGCGATGTAGTTGTGATCTTGGTGCTGACTTTGGCCTGATGTGATGTGATGTGGTGTGATGTTGTGTTGTGCCGGGTCATGTGTTAATACGTAAAAGGGCATAATCAGGCCACTTGGTCATGTACATTCTTTACGAGGGAAGAGCACAATATTTATAAAGCACGAAGGCTCGGGGGACGGCATTTGGGAAGGAGAGAGGAGGCGTTGGCGCCTGTGTTTTTTTCTTCTTTTTTTTCCCTTCCACTTTTTGCTTTTCCCGTTCAAATGCCTACCTACCTACCTACCTAAGGTACTCCGTACAGACTGTGACTCTTGCGAATGGACGGACAGATAGCCGCGTGTCTACATGGCACTTCACTTGTGACTTTACCTATTACCAGCTGTCGCAGATAAATCGGACGATAGACGACAGTGGTCTAGGTGGCAGCCACTAAAACCATACCTAGTCACCAGACAGGCGCAGCGCTGCGATAAAGGCATAATCAGGAATGGCATGACGTGTTTTGATCTGTCATACCTAGGCTGGGTCTGGCCTCTGGTTGGCCACTTCAGACGAGACCAACAGATACTTCCATTAGGTAAGGAACGGACTGCACGTGCTCTTGAGTCTTGGCACTTTGAAGAGGCAGATTGTTAGCAACTTGCAAGCACGTATCGGCAGAGGAGGCCAACGACTCCAAGACGACGCCGTCCCATTGCTCCCGCTGATCCGACGACGCCATCGCATGCTGCGCACGGATGGGGATGAGTCGCGCTTGTCGCAGATGAGGAAAGGAGCCGCATGTCGCATTCTAACTTATTATAAATCCACGCCCATGTGCGCGCAGAAAGAAAATGTGTCCGGGGTCCGGGGTCCGGGGTTGGAATGCACAAGTCAGCTTGGACCAAGCCTCGCTGAATCGCTGATGTTAAGTCGGACATTCGAGGCTGACTGCCTCTTCAGCAGCCAAGGCACTATTCTGCGCACTCCGGCCTCATGGTGAAAAGTGGCAAGACGAGACGTTGTTCAGCTCGTGATGAGCCGTAGCAGGCCTCGGCCGCGCAGTATATGATCCATGGCTCCTCCATCATCACCGACGTTGTGTCAGTGTGTTTCTTGCTCCTCTGCCCTTCGTTTGGACGGTTGGGCCAGAGATCGGAGAAGAATCGGGAACATATTGCTCCAACTCAGAAAATGGTACCCAAGCCCTGTAGCCAGCGCAAAGCCTCATGTTCAGAGACCACTGATCTGCAAGACACGTCAACTGATGCCATACAACGCAGAGAATCCCACTCCGACAAGCACAGCCCGTCTCAGACGATGCAGCTCCCCCGGTTTCAGCAGTTGTCCAGCTGCACCCGGTGCCCGTCAAAAAGGCTCTGCTCGTCAAAGTAGTGACGCCCATTGCGCCGGTATGCCACGTGGACCATGTCCCCTGCGACATTGTCCTTGTCCTTGACGTCTCGACCAGCATGCGAGATGATGCGCCCGTGTCTGGAGATTCAGAACCCACCGGCCTGAGTGTCATGGACTTGATCAAGCATGCCGCTCTCACCATCCTTCAAACACTCACCCCAGGCGATCGGCTGGGCATCGTGGTCTTCGGGACGAGGTCAACGGTTATTCAGTCTTTGCTGTATATGAGCGAGGGGAACAAGAAAACGGCCCGTGCAAAGATCAAGGGCCTCCGACCGAGCGGAAGCACGAATCTCTGGCACGGCATCCAGAATGGGATCCGGGTGTTTGACGAGTCGCTGGGCAATGGAAATGTTCGTGCCATGATGGTCCTGACCGACGGCATGCCGAACCATGGGTGAGAATTTTGCTTTCTTTTTCCTCAGCTCTCATACTCAGATCCGGTGTCATCTTATTCTTCTCTCCTCCCCGCGCACTGATTTCGGTCAATTCAAGGCATCTAATGTAAACAAGGTGCCCCCAGCAGGGCTTCATCCCGAAGCTAAAAGCAATGCAGCCCCTCCCCGCCACCCTCGACACATTCGGCTTCGGCTATGGCGTGCGATCAGGACTGCTCAAGTCTCTGGCAGAGTTTGGCCACGGAAACTACGCCTTCATTCCTGACGCTGGCATGATTGGGACTGTGTTTGTGCACGCCGTGGCCAACTTGCAGGCGACTTTTGCCACTGAGACCTTTCTGAGCCTGACATACTCGCCCTCGATCCAGGTAACGGAAGTCGGAGAGACGACGGTTGTGAAGCAGCGGCCCCAGAGGACCGCCTTGGACAAGGAAACTCGCATGGCGCTACATATTCCTCTAGGGAATCTGCAGTTTGGCCAAACTAGAGACCTCTTTCTGCGCTTCAAGCAAGCGCTGTTCGAGACACGATCCGTGGCGGTCGGAGGTGCGGCAGAAGCAAATTCCACCATGACAGCCACGCTCTCGTACCGAAAAAGCAAAATCGACCCCATCGGCAGTAAATGCATCCCCGAAGCACCCATAGTCATCAGCACACAAGCCAACCTCTTGCAAGTGTCAAAGAGCCTCAGCACCGCCGAGCTCGCCTACCACGAATCTCGCGCCGAAATCTGCCGCTTCTTGTCTTCCCTGTTTCCTCTAGGACCTGACGGCGAGCATCACGCCGACCTCACAAAGTGCGAGTCCTACAAGAGGATCCTAGCTGAGCTAGTAGCCAGAATACCAGCCCAGCACTTTCGCGATGCTAGAAACATCTCCCTCATGCAGGATCTCAATGGGCCGCTCCCCCACGGACAAATCTCCCTGGCCATCAACAACACAGCCCATCTCTACAAATGGGGCATCCACTACCTCCCGTCCTACATGAATGCCCACTCGCGACAGATATGCAATTCCTTCAAGGACCCGGGCCCTCTACAGTACGGCGCGGAGAGTCCACTATTCATCTCATGCCGGGATAGTCTAAACGATGCTTTTGACAAATTGCCACCACCGGGCGACGACCAACCATTCTTAAAAAACTCTTCTTCGTCTTCTACTTCATTCTCGCCATCGTCAGCCCATAGATACTCCTCATCTACCGCACCACACGAACACCGTCCACCGCCACCGCCCCTCGCCATGTCCATGAGTCGCTACCGCAACCCTGCAGGTGTTTGCTTTGCAGAAAACACACCCGTCGAGCTCGCTTCCGGTAGCACGGTACCTATCCGACTCCTCCGTCGGGGTACCAAGGTACGCACTCCGACCGGTGCGCGCCAAGTCGCCATGGTGTTGCGAATGGCTGTGCAGGACGAGACGCTGTGTTGCGTGGTATACGGTGTATCAGGACATTGTAGCTTGCTTGTCACGCCGTGGCATCCGATCTCGCTTGATGGGGGCGCGACGTGGATGTTTCCGGGGCGGTTGGTCGGCGATGATGAGTATGTGGTTGAGTATACTGGATGGGTGTACTCGGTGATGTTGCAGCCGGATGGGAATGCTGCGTCGCATGCTATTCGTGTGGGGGGGAGCGGGAGCGATGGCGTCTGGGGCGTTACACTGGGACATGGTGTTATGAGAGGTCGTGATGTTAGAGCGCATTGCTTTTTGGGGGATTACGGTGCCGTGGGGAGGAGTTTGGCTGGGTTGGGGGAGGATAAGTTTGGGGTGGTGGAGGGGAGGGGTGTGAGGGATGGGAGGGGGTTGGTTTGTGGGTTTGGTGTTGTTGAATACTCGAAGCTGAATCCATCTCGTATCCGGTGCTGGCTCAGTGGGATCCCGAGAGGGACAGACACAGTGTACGTAGGTAACAGTGGTGCAAGCGGACTCCTCAGGGGTCGCAGTACAGCGATAAGGGCGTCCTGCACCCGGTGGCCTACCACTCGGCTCGACTTACCGCGGCGCAGCGGAATTATACGATGCACGATAAAGGAGTTGTTAGGCAACATCTCATGCTTGAAGTCTTGGTCGGCGGAGCTTCGGAGAGCTGTCCGTGGAGTCCTTCACGGCTCCGAGGGAGATGTCGGAGCGACAGGCGCGCTGGGCGGAGGTCCTCGCCCTATCCAAGTACCACCTTCGTCGAGGCGAGAGTAGTACGAAAGCGATGTTCAGGTGGTGGAACGACGTCTCCGTGTGTCATCGATGCGCAGACAAGCCCTTGTGCAGATGACTCCGTTCAGATTCCTTGCCTGTTGTTAGTCCACCTGGTGTCCCTCCGGAGCGGTCTCGGACGGCTATGAATAATCATTTTTCATCCCACTAGCACTTAAGCACCCTCCTGGGCCTCACGAAGAACTTCAATCATCTCTGAGTAGAGCTCACGATTAGGCGCGTGCTGCACTTTCCCATCGGGAAATACCTTCTGCCGTAGCTTGTTGACATGAGGAATCAACGGCTTGTAATACTCCGTGCAAGCAGCGCGTAGTTCATCCATGAAAGAACCTTCGTCAAAAACCAGCCCTGCCTTCAAATTTGCCAGTGCAGTGTCGGCAATACAATCCCAAACGTCATAACGAGTTTTCGGCTTAGCTTGTTTGGCAGGCGCTTCATAGTTGATGCATATCCAGAACAAGACCCAAAAGAACGACTCAAGATCATGCATGAAGCTGTGTTCTTGGCCACCAAGGAGGAGAATCGCCATGAAAGCTGTGGTGCCCGTCCTGCCCTGTGCCCCCCCGTAGGCTTCTTACGCTTTGTTTCGACGGCGAGATCCAGGTCAGTCAGAAAGTATGACCAGGATGGATTGTCTGGATCCTCGTTGATCATTAGATTGTTGGGTGAAATATCCCTGTGCAATATACCTTTGTCGTATAAAGACTGATGACCGATGATGCAGCCTTCGAGACAGGCAAGCAGCGCCTTGCAAGAGCTGGCTTCAAAAATGGGTTTGCCGTAATCCTTGACGATTACACGCCGATGCACCCTGTTTGGTAGCCCGGCCAGTGTCTGACTAACAGTCTCTCTTGACGATCTCGATCGCTTTGTGCTCATGCTTGTAGTCGTCGGGCGCTTCCACAGTAAGTCTGTTGTCGCTCTGCTGGGAGGCTGTGAGGGACCTTGCTGATAGTTCGAAGCAGTTGTTATGTCCAGTCCTCGTCGAATACAGTCACGAGCGTCGTCATTCATGCCTCGAACTCTTACGGTTTCGTGGTGATAGTATCGAGCCACGTTGATGGCGTTTTGCCTATCCGCCTGCAACAGCATCTCGCCCTCCTCGTCTCGTTCTGACAACTGCCATGAGTCTTTGATGACTAGTGGCTTCTCCAGATGATCTTTGTTATAAGCTCTCCAGCAGGTTGTTCCTCGACCTACTATACCACGGGACCGGAATATCAACTCTATAATGACGATGCACTCCGATTTTCCATTCCGTTCGATCTCTATAAATTGCTGGCCATCAAGTCCCTTGATCGTGGGATCAAAGCCCAGATCCTCTTCGCTCATCCAGAGGAATCCGAGAATAACTTGGATGAACTGCACAGGCTCTTTATTGATATCAATTTGCTGAGACGCGATACCGCCGATCCTGTCGAACACCCAAACCCTCATAACAGAGCCGCAGAGAGTGAAACCTAGGACAAATCGCCTCGTTGGTTGTGCAATCAGCACTTCCCGTGCATGCGTCGCAAGGTCAAGCCACGCCTCCGAGGCGTTGTCGGCTGTGGATTTGCTATTGAGCTCTCCAGGAACCAGTATTTGGCACCAATTATATCTCCCATCTTGCAGACCATGATTCAGATCTTTGACGTAAATGAAGCCAGCGTCCAGCTTTCGCTCAGCCATAGCCCCGCCAGTCGTCTTGCCCGAGTCCCTCATAAAGGCTCGTCGATCCGACGTCTGCCGCCGGAAGGGACGGGCGAATTCTTGTATTGATTCTTCATACTCCCGCAGGCAGTTCCAGGATAACTCACCCTGGTGAAGAGTGCCGACGCACGACTGTATTTTTTAGCCAAGTAAGAATGGCGCCCAGCCTGAACCAGATCAGCCATCGTAGGCTCAGGCTTATTTTGATTTGACGAAGACATCATTTCTCAGTAAATTGCAGGAGCCAGCGCATGTGCCACGACGTGGTGACGAACGGCGTCGCGGCCGCGGATAATGTGAAATGTAGAATGTAGAAAGTTTACTCTGTACTTTGTACGATTCGAAGTTTAATCTTCATCTCGCCGGGGTGTATGCCTCCGCAACTGCCGTGAGTCGTGACGCGAAGCTGTGGTTCAAGGTTGAGCATACGTAGGTATCCTGCCTAATCTGCGAGAGTTCACCGCCCTGTTGAGGGGGAGAAAGGATTAGATGACAGATGTGCTTATGTAAAGGGGGCAAGTAGATACATGGTCAGAGAACGGGGGAGGAGTTATGCTTGCTACATAGAGGTATTGAATCAGTTGATAGAACAGAACAAGTTAACAACCATCAACCACTCCCCAATCTGACGGGTCAACTTTCAAGCCCCTTGTTTCAATGTCCGAACGAATGTTGATCAATGAGAGTACTTCGTGGGGTTACCCTCACTGAGAACTGCCCAGTAGCAGTAGGATGGATCAACGATTTCTTCAGTTTTGCCTAACAATCTTAGTATGAAAGTACAAAGCACGAGGAGAAAGTGCATAACTACGCCCTGCTATGGCCCATCGTTGCTCTGCTCCAATCCACATGTTGCAGGCGCAATGGCTCATTCAACATGTTTCAATAAAGGAGCCTGCCTATCCACCGTCAAACGAAAACAGTGCTTTTTCAATCTTTACTAGATACTAGATGTGCGTGGTCCAGCCACCAAATAGCTCCAGCATACAAGCCAACTACGCCATCTCACCCACCCCTACCTATTCCCCCCCCGGTCATCACTTATACTGTATTCCTAATCCTACACGCGTCTCCTCTGATAGCTCTCCTCCCGTCCTGACTCTCTTCGCCGGGCTGCCAAGCTGACTCCCCTGCCCGCGCTGGCTCTGCTGGCTCTGCTCGCGAAGAATATCCTCCGCCACCGCCTTCTCCGCCGCAGCACGTCCACTCCCCCAATTCTTATCCGGTACTTCCCCCCCAGAGCGTACATCCGACTCCCGCAGCTTCGCCTGCAACCTAATCGACTGCTCAGCCGGCCTAGGCGACCCATCCCGACACCCCTCCGGACGACCCATCACCAGACTCCTCCTAGCAGAGTGATGCTGCCGCCTAAACGACTCCTCCACTCCCTGACCCCCCTCGGTAGCCTGGCTTGCCTGCCCCTCAAAAACCTCCCCATCATCCCCTCCCTCATCTTCCTGTGGCGCCTTGCCCGCATGGGACGCCAAGGCAAGAGACGCATATTCCCCCACAGATTCCAGCGCCTGCCGCGCCAACTCCTCATTATCGTCCACGGAAATGGTACTCTCCCTGCTCTTTGCCCTCTGTCCTCGCGAAGATAAGGGCGTCGTGTATTGGTTGCGCGGCCGGGGCGGCTCAGTCTGTGGAACGAGATCCACGGAAGGTAACAGGCCCGTACCGGTAGCGTCGCCGCCACGACGGGACCAGTGCACGGGGGTAGTCGGAAGGGAGGACATGGACTGGGCGTTGCGGTGATGTCGGCCTGGTTGTCTGTTCGGCACGTTTCTGTGGGGTGTTGCTGGCGTAGAGGGTGCACTGATGTTCTGGTCGAGCGGCTGGGTCTGGGTCTGGCTCATAGCCTGCAGGAGAGCTGAGAGTCCGTGTTCGCGGCCGCCGTTGACGTGCTCTCTTTGCGGGTCTCCCTCTCGTCCAGTGTAATTTTCGTCTTTCTCGGCGGCTCGCTCTCTTTGCGATGAGCGAGTCGTGTGGTAGTGATATTGTGGAGGTAGTTTTTGATGGGATGTCCGGGACTGCTGCGCTGTCGACGAGGACCCCTTTTCGGGCTTGGGTGTCATGGCGCTGTGGAAGATTCCTCCGGGGCCGCATAGCATTTGGAAATGTTCTCGATTTTCCCGTATACGCGTGAGAAGTATGTCTCGCTCTTCTTCCAGGTGCGTGGTCTCGTCTTCCTTCTGCTGGATGACCTTCTTGGCTACCTTGAGCCGATGATGGAGGCGCTCGTTTTCTTCCATGGCAGCTTCGTACCACTGCTTCATTTGTAGATATTTGGACTGTATCGAGTCTGGCGCTGTGCTAAGATCTCTTCTGGCTTGGCGTGAATGCTCGGCCGTTCGCAATGCTTCCACCTCCCGCCGCATCATCTCGTGCTCGACGAGGGAGCGTTTCACGTCGTCTTCGGACTGGAGGCTGAGGAGATTGTACTGCAGCTTGAAGTGTGCCGTCTCCATCTTGAGCTTTTGCTGCTCCGCAATGCACGTCTGCAACATAAACCTGAGCTCATCCGAGGAGGCATTCATGATCTGCTGTGGGAACGGGGGGCAATACTCGGTGCCGGTTTCGCGCTCGCGCAGGGTCTTGAGGATGGTCGCTGGGGGAGAGCAGAGCGCAGATGTTTGTTCTAGTTGTAGCTGCGATTGCGTTTGTGATTGCGATTGCGATTGCGAAAGTGTTTGTACGACCGTCTCGCTGTGGGCATCGGCGTGTGGGTGACCAAACGGCGGCGGGGTAAGCGAGGAGGGGATCACCGTTGACTCTCGTCGGTCGTCATTGACTTCAGTTCGGAAAGAATGATCAGTATCCATGGGCGATGGAGGGCCCTCTTCGGTCGTAGGCAGAGTCACTTGCGACGCAGCGTCCTGTAGCGGAGATGGATCGTCGGGACTAAGAGCCATGACGTCTGTGTCGCTGGCCTGGGGAGCATCGACTTGGGCGTTCGAGGCCATGGTGAGGTTTTGGTGCTCTTGCATTTTTCCTCCAGTAAAAAATACAGTAGATAGCCCAATTCAAGCCTGTCCAAGACAAAGCCGGACTTCGAGGCCGCGTAGCAACTTTGCTTGACGAGTAGGAGAGCCTCTTGGTCTGAGATGGCCGGATCCTCAGACGATGGCACCAATGGCAGAAGAAAAGTCGTGGGCCTGAAGCAGTGTTGCCAGAGTGAATTGGCTACGACAAGGCGGTGCGAGAGAGCGGTGACGGGCCAATGGTGCGCGGTCGTAGGTATGTCACGCGATGATGGGCGATGGAGGGCAACAACTTGACATTCGACGCGCACTCTCACGAGTCACAGGCGATTTGGAGTGGCTGCAGGCGGTGGACAAAGCTTTAGCTGCGCGCGGCAACCAATCAAACACGAACTCGGGTGTGGCTGACGGCGAATCCACCAAACATTCGCGCATTTACTCCAACGGGAAGATTTCTAGCCTCGTCCCTCGTCCCGTGCCTAGAGCCTAGAGGAGTAAGCCTTCTACCTGCCGGACCCTCCCACGGTGCCACCTCAGACCTGTGAATATTAAATAATCTCCCTGACGGCTTCACGCAACATTCTCAACACACTCCATCTTCGCCTTCCCCCTCACCCTCACCTTCCCGCTAGCTCTCCACCGCCTCACCCTCCCCGACAAGCTCCTCACGGCCACCGACGGCAAAATCACAGGCCACGCAAACACAACCGCCAGCCACCACGCGCCCACCGCCGCCTTATCCCATCTCGAACCCCCCGAATCCAGATACCACTCCGGGATCCATCTCCCCGCCCTCCCGTGTCCATTGAGACACAGCACGCAGATAGCCCCAAACGCCAGCCAGCCCACAATCGAGATGGGAATGAGCACCTTGACGATATTGTCTGGCTTGTAGTAGTTGGCTGGGTTCTTCATGTCGGAGAATGCGGAGCGGTCGTCGAGGATCCATCGCCGTGGTGAGGCCGTCATTGCGGCGCTGACTGCCCTGCTGGCTGCTTCCGTCACAGCTTCGCGGCTGACTTTTTGCGCGTTTTTGTTGCTTGTTGGAATAGATGGGGATTGTATTTGCCTCTCTTGGCCCTGCATGCGCGACATGTGTTGCCCCGGGCGCGGATTGTTATGAAATAGGTTGAAAAGTGATGTGGTAAGCGTTGCTGATACTATGGTATGGTATGTATGCGACTTCGTGTTCGCGCAGATGCTTCTAAGAATTGATGGATAATTTCGCTCGAAATTCAATGATGATGATCGAGGAGGTTTTCTTTCGGGGCCTCCCGGGTTTTCAAATTGCCAAGGAAGACGCGACGGACTCGGCCTCTCCTTCTCTCCTTCTTCCTCTTTATCTTCTTCGCTATCCAGTCTTTTTACAAGCACTCCCCATCCAGAAACAGCGGCCCAGAGAACATTACAGACGTGCGTCCGCAGCCCGCATGGAGACCCGGAGCGGCTTGTCTTACCTGATGCAACGACCAGACTGGATGGAATCGTCGTGGCAACGGCTCGCATTTGGTCATCGCTAAACCTAAATCGTGGCAAAAATATCATGTACACTCTCCATATCTACTCTAGATCATCGCCCGTCTCCCCCCCATTCGCTGCTCTCCACGCCGCCATTTCCTCCACAGGCAGCCTCCCCCGTAGCCATCGTAGAATAGCGCCGGTTCCTTGCTCCAGAATACTCCATCTGGGTACTTTGAATCGATTGCCAGTCACGTCGAGCCTCTGCAGACCTTCCACGCCCTCAAGAAGGCCTAGTCGAGGATTCAGCTGGCCAATGTCATTGCTTGACACATCCACTATTCGAAGACCCCTGATGGAGTCTGGTTCCAGCTGGGTCAGTTGATTACTGGAGGCCAGGAGAACAGTCAACTGCGGGAAAGCCCTCTTCAAGTCCAAGGGGAGAGCAGTGAGTCGGTTGAGGCTGGCATCGAGTTTTTCTAGAATGGGAGCTTTGAGAAATCGCGCCAGTGGACTCAAGCTGGTGACCTGGTTCGACATGATGCTGAGCTCTCGTAAAGCAGGTAGCTCTAGTGGTTCCGATAGATACGACTCGCCTGCTAGATGAGAGTGTGATAATGAGAGAATTGATAAAGTTGATCCAAACGCAGTAAGTGAAATTGGAATTTTTGCCAGGGGGTTGTGATGGAGCTGAATCTGCCGCACTTGGTTTTGAGCGGCAATGGCGGAGCAGATTTGAGGATTCAAGCTGGACATCTCGCTTTTGGATAGGTCCATCAATCCCCCAGGCTTGACGAACCATACGTCCTTGATGACAGTGTCCGAACGCGGCCGCGTAGGTGTGTGTGGTGCAGACGTTGGTGGCGTCGCAAAGTCATCATCATCGTCCTCCTCCGCATCGCATCCAGCGCCATCATTGTGTAGAGTCATAGGATAAATCTCAGCAGCGGCTTGGAGTTTCCTGTTATTTTGGCTGTCATTGCGGCGCCGAGATGGTAAACTTGTAGACTGATCGATGGGTTCATGATATGGTGAAGGAGGCTCGAGCCGGACAGCCAAGATTTCCTTCAAATCATCTGTGGTTGCTGTGATCAGCTTGCGGTCTCGCAATGGATTCCCGGTCAATCGTATCATGGTCAAGCCTTGCATCCGTGCAATCTCGAGAGGAACTACGCTGATATCGTTGCTTGAAAAGTCCGCATAACGAAGCTTCTGGAGACTGGTAAAGCTCTCCGGAATGCGGGCGATGTGATTTTCGTCCAGACTCAATGTAAGTAAACTTGTCCAGGACGCGATATCGGGCAAGGATTGTATTCTATTGGCAGACAGAGATACTGAGTGCACGGCAGGGAGGCTGACTTGGCCATCTTCGGGCACCAGATGCGTCAGTCGATTTGCAGATGCATCTAGCGTTTGCAGATGAGTTAGACTTTCAACAGGTTGCGGAATGAGCACGCCTGTGAGTCTGTTTTTGCGCACATGCAGCTCCGTCAGCGGAAGCTTGGACAAGCTGTCAAAGGCAATCATTTCCAGCTGGTTCTCGTTCATGTTCAAGATTCTCAAGCGTGACATCCTCTCCATATGTGACGGGAGCGCCGTGATTTTGTTCCCGTGGAGATCCAACATCTCTAAAGCCCCTAGATCCAGCAACGCGGCATCCAACGGCCCAGAGAGCAGGTTCTTGGAGAGCTTGAGATCTCGTAGCGAAGTCATCTGCAAGATGGTCGCAAGACTATCATTGCCGAGCTTATTGGACGACTACATCCGCCAACGTGATTAGTGAATCTGCAAGATCGACGTAAAACATGTCCCTTTTTGTCTTAATCGCACTTACCAGGTTGAGTGAAGTGAGGTGGGCCAGTCTGCGAAAGCCCAAAGGCACCGCCGACAATACATTGCCATGCAGATCAAGCGTCTCTAAGCCTCCAAATATATTGCCCTGACCATCGTCGCCATTGTCATCATCGAATGAATCCAGGCTTCTGTCAGGAAATATCTCATCGCCAAGCTGCTCGATCTCATTGTCCGCGCCAACGAGTCTCGTCAGGTCCACGCTCTCAGCCCAGCTACCCCCCTGTCCACCGACGCTCTCCAAGCTGTACATGTTCATGACTTCCGGCGGAATGGCCTTCAGTCCTAGAGCGGCAATGTTCAATCTTCCCGACGTCCGTGCAGTGGCAATCCTCTGCTGGAGCACTTTTGAGCCAGGATCTTCTCCCTTGCGCAGATTGAAAGGATCTTGGTGTTCAACAATGCTATTGGATTCATTATGGAGCACGGTTTTTCTGTCTTCAACGGTGACTTCTTGGGTTACTAAAGTCTGCTTCATAGCAGCACGTTTAGCAGCCTTCGCTTGGGCGATCTGCTCTCGCAACGCTGCTGAGGATTTGCGGTTCTTCAGCGCGGGAGACTGGTCAGCACCGGTAGCTGCCAGGCTGCTGGCGCGTGGAATACAGCCATCCCATCCTGTTTCGGGCGCATGTGCGCCGTCAGTTGAGCCAGCAAGACTCTTCATAGCAGGCAGAGACGGCTTTTTGAATAAACCTTGGCCCGAAACGCGAGGCTTGGCAGGTTTCCCGCTTACGGTCTTGAAACCGTTTTTGACAGAGGCCCTCCTACTAGGCTCTGTACCTGGACTCGGGCTGCCAGCTATGTCTGGCACTGGCAGTAAACCAGATGCAGCTAGCTTCGCAGCTGGCGTGAGCGATAAACGATTCGTCGGTACGGTCTTTGTCTGAGGAGTTTTGACCTGACCAATCGCAGATGTTCCTCGAGGTGTTCCGTTGATGCTGGAAAGGCCATTTTTGAACGACATGCTAGACGCGCGAAAGTTGGGTGTAGTTGGGGGGTCTTGAACTCCACTAGATCCAGGCCGGCTGCCTTGTCTAGACGAAGATCTACCAGGTCCATCGGGATTGTGGCTAGAACCCGGCCGGGAGCTTCCAGGCTCAGCACGAGATACAGATCGACTCTGATCAAAGAAGTGGGAGGGCTTTCTTATGAATGCTGGGGATGAAGGCATCTGGGCAAGGGTGTCCATTGTCCGCTCTAGCAATGAAGGTTGATTACGTGTACTTGGTGATTGAGAACCGGCAGCAATACCGTGGTGCCCCTCCGCCTCAGTATTCTCTAGATTATCTCTCGTTTCCAGAGAGCCAAGCGGCCATGATTCGGGGCTCTGAGCCCTGCGCGCTTGTGCATGAGAGGATTGAGAGGCATCATCTGCATATGGCTCAAGATGGGCAGCTAGATCCACTTCCGGTCTTGTAACATGCGCAAGGGGGGTTTCGTGATAGTTCGACACGTCTGGCTCTTTTTTTGAAGTGGACTGAAACGACTGAAGTCGGGCCTTGGCTGTTGGGGGACGCTGCTCGCTGGGTCGCAGTTGATGTCGTGATGAAATGGTTTCCACGAGGCTTGTGCTGCCACTGGTGCTGGGTCGCAGATGGTCTCGAGAGACCGCGGTTCGGGACTTGGGCGGATATAGCTCTCCTCCACCGAAGTTATCTCTCGAAGGCTTCAGACGAAGTGAAGGATTCGTGGATGTCGCGGTAGCTGGTCTGGGAATGCTCGAGCGAGGGACGGGTAATCGGGACAAGCGGGGGATGCCGCTTGGGCGCTCTCGAGGACTATCCATTCAAGGTTGAAGCCGACTTGAAATCGGGAGACCTGGGGCGTAATGTGGCGTGAAAATGGCGGTAACGTTGTCGTGAGACGTTGCGGCTGCTCAGAAATTCAGAAAGTCAGGGACTCAGGGGTGATGTCGCGTGTCGCGGAGCAACTAAGCTCCGCAGGTGCCTCACTGCGCAGACTACCTAACAAAGCGTCCAATTGTCGAGGAATCGGCTGCAGAGGATGGTTGGCGTTGAAGGTGCATTCGTGGATGGAAAATTGTTTTCACGAAGCAGCGGAAAGCAGCGTGTAGAAGACCCGAGAGCTAACATAAGCTTGTTCAAGAACAAGTCTCCGATCATTCCGCTCGGCGCAGTTGGCAATGAAGCTACCTCCTACCTATGTATTATATTGGAAGGAGCTCCTTTACAACAGCAGTCAACGCTAGTGGCTCATTGCCTGTTTAGACGATCCAGTCACCCCGTTGTCGCGTCGCTGCAAACAAAGAAAAAAGAAGGAAAAAGATTCATCAGACGGGATCCATGGACGGCGATGGCGGCTGACTGGTTGCACTGGGGGCCGCTACAGGGCACTGGACAGGGGTGCTATGTACTTCCCCACTACAGTACGGAGAGTCGGAGACTCAGAGCCTCAGAGGGTGACTCTGTGAGGCAAACGTCTGGGGTATATGTATACCTAACTTGTAACTCCGTCTGTGCCTAGATGCTTCCGTTCGAAATGCGGCAGAAGATGTGTACATTTCTGCCTCATACATACTGATAATCGCAGTCCAGTCTATCACGCCAATCTCTGGATAATAGCATGTACCTACATACATACATTGGCACAGGTTGCGATTCTTGGCGGCCACGTGACGACGCAATCCGGTGGATCTGACAACAGATTGCGTTCCGTTTGCAGGGGTCGAAATTTGAATCACACGTAGGTACTCCCGTATATTGAGTCGTCAGTGGTCACTGGTTCAGTCGTGGATTCATCACGCAGCTAAGAGCTTGTAAGTTGCTTATTAGGTAGTTGTCTCGAGATCTTGGTAAGGTTCGTACTTGCTCGACAAATCCCCTCGCCATTGGCAGAACAGACAACTTTAAACTGGCGACTGGCGGCGACTGAGAAGGCCATTGAATTTGAAGCCAATCTCTCTTCCCCACCCAGTCTAGGCATCGTCACGTGAACAAACTCCTCCCACCTCGAGCCTGCGATATCTAGACATCAGTGGTCACTATTGGCTCTCCCCGCGCTCATAGGCAAGCATCACGGGAGGAGATACCTAGTTCTCTGCTTCTTTGCAAGGTTTCGCAGCTAACTATCGCGACAGATGGCTTCACCGGCCAGTTCCCAGCTAATTCAGCGCCTCATTGCACCAGCAGGGGCCGTTGCATAGTTGTCAAAGCTATCACAAGCTCCATCCTCCGTCGTTCGAACTATCACCGAACGCACGAGCTATATAACGCGCAATGAACAGGAGATTTCAGTGCCTGGTGACCTGATACATAGCAACAGTGCTGACGTGACGGACTTTCAGACCAGTGCATCGCTCCCGCAGCGGGAGAATCTACCGCCGACCGGAGCACCAAAAAGCAGCACATGGCTTCACGGTCAGATGGGACGCGCCCTTCCACTGAGGGATGGCATGCAGTCCCTGGAAGAACACAGAGCAGAATGCGGACGAGACAAGGAGCGTGACCGACGCGTTCCCGAGTCTGCCTAGCAATAGGCGACACCAATTTTCGAAGAATACATCGAGACCTCAGACAGCCGTTGCCAAAGCACTTGGCAAAATCTTGGCAACGAGAACATCGTGGGCTGCTGTAGCGGCGCGCTGTCGACTCCTATAATCAACAGTGCGTAGGTTGCGTTCCCACAGGGTTTCTGTGGCCATTGACGCGACCTTGCCATCCCCGGGCTGTGTGCTGCGGCTGGTTTCTTCAATATTTTTTGGTGCTTGCTTTGAGGACAGTCGTACAGGAAAGATTTGACAATTTTGCTGAATGCGCGACATTTCAAGGTCGTGTCCGGCACAACGGCGGTTTTTGCACATGTGTCCTCTTCGGTGTATGGCCGAGCTGTGTCTTGGAAGGCTACTACCGTACATTGCGCTGCTACCGCGGCGTCCTGCTTAGTGGCCATACGCGTGGCCAAAACAATGGTTTCCGGCTGTCATCTGTAACTTGATGGTGCCGATTGTTGGGCAGAGTTTCCTCTGCCCCATCCACGATCTACCCCGTGTTCTTGCACGGCCTGCACCATGGGATCGAACTCCGTTTACGCTCTCCCTCAGTCGAAGGGATTCATTCATCCGGTCAATATATTCTTTGTTGCTTTTTCGGTGTTGCCATAGGCTATCACGCTGCGAGATTGACGCGGTTTCGCCTTGGACCTCTGTGATTTCTTGGCGGCCGTTCAGATCGTGCCATCGGGGAGAGGATAGTCAGGTGCGCCGATTCGATTATGACGTTGTCTTCAATCATAGGAGCGAAGCCGCGAAGTTTCCACGGTGTGGGCGAAATCATGGGTTTCGTTCCCCAGACTTTCTCTGCGTAACACAACAACAATACTGATCGGTTCGGAAAGTGATCCAGATCAGTGTCGTCCTTCCTTCAGCCAAAGATGCATAAATCTTCTCGCCGTGAGTGAGGCTGACTAGTGGGCCCGTGAACAGCGTGCTGTCTTAGAACACTCCGATACGTCTCAGCAAAGAATGAAAAAGCAATGATGTGGACGAACCTGGAACGTTCAGTTATAAAACTTGTGCATCGAGACCTGGCCGCCGGTTGCTAAACCTCGAGCCAGTACATGGTAACCAAAAAGGAAGGGATTTGGAACAAGGTGGTGCCCAACCGGGCACATTGCGACTTTCCGCCCCAAGCATATTCTAAGTTCGCCCGCGCGGTTACAAATAAATGTCCATTGATAGACGAGTCGCTCGGTGGAGGCGGACAGCAGCAGATAAAAATTTTACAGGGGCAGCTTTCTGACCCAT
Organism: Claviceps aff. humidiphila group G2b; assembly: GCA_018360325.1. NCBI lineage: Eukaryota > Fungi > Ascomycota > Sordariomycetes > Hypocreales > Clavicipitaceae > Claviceps > Claviceps aff. humidiphila group G2b. Next base: position 36,595 of record SRQG01000203.1, read on the forward strand.
TGCACAATGCTGAGGGTAATGCGTCGGGCCGACTCGAACAAGACACAACGGGGCCACGGGCATGATGTGCGTGTCAGCGTATCGACGGCGACTTCGCCGTGGCTGTCCCGTCCCTGCCACCTTGAGCCAGCATGAGACTTGTCGCGCGGCAAGTATGCTCAGCAAACATGGACCCAGGGTCCCAGACTCATATTCACGATCAGATACCTAGGCGCCAGGTAGTTACGCTTGACTCTTGATACTTGACTCCTTGAGCTCTTGGGCTGACTTTGACGGAGTCCAGGCGAATGCTTGCTTGCAGCTCTGAGACTTGGCCCGGTCTCATCATCTCGAATCTCTGGTGTTATACAAAGCATGTGCCATGACGGCGTCTGACCAGATGTGGAACTCCAAACGCCGAACCGAGAGCTTGCGAGTTGTACCCATTGTGGGGCTGAGGATAGACGGGCCGGCCCGTCCCGAAACAAGCGCCGAGCAGTAACGATCCAATGAGGGGCAAATCATCAGCGCCTTTAACCTCAGGTACCTATGTACGTACGTATTCGTTTTCCAGTTCTACCACGAACATCTTCATTGACTTGAATAAGGTTGGCGAGAATACAACTTGTGGGACTTCAGGGTGCCCCATTCGTGAAAGAAGACGAGAGGAACAGACAAGATTTGGTACATACCTACATACGGAGTGCATGTACCTAATGTACAAAGAAGTGTGGGCCCTTCTAAGCGGAAACGATGAACAAGTCAGACGGAAGCGACGCGTGGAACATCTTAGCGCTTCTCTGACACCTCATGTTGCTTGGGAAGGCTAGATCGGGACCATCCTCGTCCAGCCAGCAGGGAATGTCAGCACATCGCAGTGCAAATTTGCGCAAGGACGAAGCATGCTGCATGCCGAAGAGCGTCGAACACGCCGAAGCGCCAACATAATCGCCCCGCCCAACTTTGAACCAAGCGGCTATGGGTTGAGCGGCAAAGCCTCCCTTTCCAAAAGAACAAGCTAGTTCATGCCTGTCACAGAAGAAAGCTTGTAAGACGTTGATGCTTTGACGCTGTGAGTCCAGTCCATGAAGCCGGGAGTTGCCGCGTCACTAGGTCCTTGTCCTTGGTCTGGGGCCTGGGTCCACGGGCTGCGGCCTCTGACTTGTGGCGGCAATACTATATTGAAGCTGGTACATAGGTATAGGCGAACAGATCTTCAAACCCCCGGTGTTTTCTTTCTTTTTGCTCCTAAAGCCTGCGGGTTGAGATTGAGCTACTTGCCGTTGCCCGATGCGTCCTTTTCGCCGGCGACAACCCCCCCGGTAAGTCACTTGTCCATCGCGTTCGAGAGAGGTGTGTTCAAGAAAAGACGAGGGTTTTGTGAAAGCAAGCTGGACGGCATTTCGTGCTCCCTAGTCGCTCCATAACCCGGGGACCCGGGACTGCGGGCACGGGCAAGAGAACAAGAGCAACAGAAGAAAGATTAGAAGGAAAAAGGAACAAGTTCCGAACAACATGGGTATCAGCATCGTCAGAAATCGAAATCACCCGTCCTCTGTCATTTGTTTCTCGATCAAATTTTGCGCCATGGTGCCCAAAAGACTCGAAAACGATGACCTGGAATTGAACAGAGTGACCTTCAATAGGTTGATGATGAATGGGATGATCTTGTACTCGAATCATCTATGCACTCACCCTTCGCCGCTCTAGGTACAAAAGCATTCGTCTTCCATGCAATCTGCTTGATTTTCCTGTCGCTCATCATCCAAGTCACTCAAAACTGTCTACAAATATCTCATTCCTACAAGCCCTTCAAGCAATACCAAGGCTTTGAATACAAACGCAGACACTGAGATAATCATTGCTTGTTTCTGCTGCTCTTCACCACTCACTTTTACGAGACCAAACGCGTCGTTTTAAGACGAGAATTTCGAGCACTACGCAAAATGACTTCGCTGCTACAACGCAATCTTCCGGTCCATAGTAAGGCATACATGACGCACAAACCTGATCAGCAAGCTAACAAGGAACGACTAGTTATCTCCGATGAGGAATACGATGCTGGTTGGGCGAGGCTCACGGCCTGGACACGGGAACCCTCCGAGACTAGATGTCACTTAACCCTTCTCCCCTCGGAGCTCAAGCGGCTAATCATGTCTCACCTCAACGCATCGGAGGTTTCTCACCTGGGCCAGACTTCTCAATGCTGGTATCACTTCGCTATTCCGGAACTTTACACCCGGGACGCCAGTGTGGGTAACTCATTCGCGATCTCATGGGCGGCTTCCAATGCCGACGACGACATAACAATCAACGCCGCGTTCCGCACGTTGAACATCTCTCAACTGCATGGGGGCCAGGTCAACGAAATCCATCAGGGTTTTCCACGAGAGGTTGAGGGCGTGACGTTTTTCGAAACGTCGACCGCCCTCCATCTAGCTGTTGTCAGGAGGAATTGGCGCATCGCGAAACGACTACTGGAGATGGGAGCACGCCTTGACATCCCTTGCTCAGGCGTTCGCTGGTTCTGGCGCGCGACGGATTCAGATGTTGATGAACCGTGGAAAAGACTCGGGTTCTTCAGGGCCCTCTTTGAGGGAGAGTCATCTTTCGGGCCATGGTTTCCTCTTTTCCTGGCCTTTTTCCAGAATGACCCCACTACGGGAAGGGCTCTCGTCGCCCAAGGAGCGAGCCGTGATGCCATGATAATCACGTCTCAAGATGGCACCACGAGTCGCATTTCAATTCTGCACTTTGCGGCTGCTGACACAAGTGTGAACTTGAACAGGTGGCGGTTTTTATTTGAGGCGTTCCGCGAACACGTCGATGAGGTCTGCACTGAAAAGTACATAACGCCACTCCAAGCCGCCCTGAGAAGCGGCTGCTATCAAGGCATGAAGATTTTGGTGCAGAACGGTGCAGACATGGAGGCAAGTCATGGTTCCTCGCGGACACCTCTAGTGGAGCTCGTTGATAGACTCCGATTCATCGAACCGTACAGTATGAGGTTTCAGATGCACTTGAGGTGTCTTTGGAATCTTGTGAGGTTGGGAGCCAATGTCAATCCAGATGGGGACTCTGTATTGGTTCCTGCCATTCTGTACTTTATGAAAGGTCCCCTTTACTACCGGACCGCGAAGCGTGTGATCGACCTCCTCTTGAGGCGCGGCGCGGATCCCAACAGTATAAGCTCCAATGGATTACACGGAATGGGCGTGTATGTAACAAACGTGATACACGAACTAGTCGCGGCCATTTTGCGCTTGAAAGCAGATGCTCTTGCAATGCAGATGCTCAGGACGGTACTGAGCGACTTGTTCTACAGAGGACTGGATGTCACAACACCGGAACCGTGGTTGCCTTCGCCCTTGGCCACCGCCATACAGAGTCAAAATGCACAGCCAAGATGGCTCTGTAGAATGCTGTACGAGCGTGGGGCGACGTTGCACGACCACGAGGCGAACGCGGTCTTTCTTCACTGGTGTGATAACCCGAGACTCTGGACCGAATACGACGTCTCGCAACTCGTGGAGAGAATTTCGCCCCCGGTTGTAGCATTTTGCTACAGAAAGGCATTCTCATTTAATCTACCCGCTCTCTGCGAAAGGCTCGTACGCCTGCCCCTGGCTGCACCGTTGGACCACGGCCTAATGGCCCGATCAGTCTTCCTCTCCGGAAAGAAATGGGCCTGGAGGGCAATGGTCGGATTGGAAGTTCAAGGCGACTTCATCACATGGGACCTCATCAGCGGAGAGAACATGTTGCACCTCACGGTCCGGTTCTTCAACGCTGTACTGGACTACTCGGCCGTGGAAGCAATCGATGACATTTCGAAATTGATCAGGCGGGGTGTGAACATTTCCTGGCGGAGCCTCGATGGGCACAATTCACTGGACCTGTTCCGAAACTTGGCTATCGACAAGCCGGGCGCTTCGGACTTATTGGAGTTCTTGGAGAGCGAGATGGAAAAGGAAAGCGTCCTGCAGGCCCAGCAGCAGCTCGAGGACTCAGAAGTACGTGACTGAGTGAGTTGTTGGCTGGCATGCGGCAAACGGACAAGACTTTCTGAGTTCATGGCAAGCGACCAGACTTTCTGTTTCTACATCATCATCAGAAACTAGAACATCATCGTAAGGCAGCGCCATTTTAGAGATGGACTTGGGTTCGGACTGAAAATCTGCTGTTTGGCGTATCTCGCTTGTGTTTTAGGCTTAGAACAGGTAGTTCTCTCAAGTATTTGTATGTACATGACTGGTTGAGTCTTTGTGTTCAATGCTTGCTCTTTCTTTGCGCTCCGTGCCTGGACTTGAATCCAGTGTTGACAAGTAGACAAGCAAGTGTTTCTTCCCTAAAGAAAGCAATCATCAAAGGCACATATAAATGCCAACTCACCTATACCACCTATTCAATGACAATGGTTTGTGACTTCCGATGTCGCATTTAGGGCTCAGCTTGCCGCACATGACACGAAGAGCCGGCGGGAGATGTACGAGGTTTCGTGGGCGATGACTTTGGGATCCGAGGGGTCACTGGAGGCTTTCATTGTTGGAGCACCAGGCGCAGGCCCGTCAGTAACGGATTCTGCCTACCTATGTAATTGCAATTATATATAGAAACTTCAGTGATTGCGATATCTCGCGACGCTGGAAAATGCGGGCGTTCCTCACGTTCTTCAGACTCCCATCCACGGAGAGAGGGTCTAGATTGAGGTCTGCAGCGCCCATGGTAAAGGTCAGATTCGCTCGCTTGGCGTGAGCGCTTGGCGTTGCCGTTTTAACTCGTGTGTACGGAGTATAAGCCGCACTCTGGCGTCTGAAAAAGACCATGTCGCTCTCTTTGAATCTAACGACTCTCATTTTCTAACGTCGAAACGGTGTCTCGACCCGGCCAAAGTAGACTAGGGCGTATGCTGAAGACGGGTGGTTGGTAACTTGGTGTCTTGTCGGGTTCATAGCGCATGCACTTGGGCGTGAAACAAATATTCTAGAATCATATGTACATATGCTCAGCACGATCCTGGTGTAATTAACAAGGGCGTCCCAGCCACCTAGTTCATGCGCGCTCGGTGGTGAAGAAGGCGTCGCTGACACGCGAACTTCGATCAACTTGTTGATTCCGGCCCAGATTGTCGATCGGCTTGTAAAGTGCCTAAAAACGTGCTTTGCTTCATCCCTTCAATGCTTGTTCAGGCGACGAGCGAAGTGGAGCCCCCCAAGTGGGGCCCCTTCATTGTCTCGAGACTCGAGAGGACTGTGGCGCTGGAGTTCACTGGGAAGGGCCGCGCCGGCGAGCTGGAGAGGGCTTGTACTTGCGTCTCACATTCTCTCTCTTTTCCCCCTCCTATTTGATCTCTTTTATATATCTTCATCTGGTAGTTGTTTTACAAGTGCCGACTTCTAGAGCCTAGGACGCTCCTGGCAGGCGTGCATGTACATGTATGTATGTATGTCGGTACATAGAAACCCTGGCAACGTGTCGGGAAGCTAGAACAGGTGGCGTAATGCAGACGGTGCGATTGGCGGGGGATCCACGTCGGGCTTCGAGTGGCAACCCAATTGGACAACAAGTTTGTGACTTGTGAGGAGACAAGAAATGACAATGTCAGGCGGACGAACCCATCGCACGTGCAGCTCCTCTCTGATGGAATGGCTGGAACAACGCACCCCGCGAACGCGCCACACAGACAGAGTACGGAAGGTAGGTCACAGGTGTAGGTATGTTACCGTATGTATTGTAATTTGTACATGTACCTAGTGATTTAAACTGCCATTGCGGCGATGACTGCTGAGCGGGGCTCAACCCGTCAACGTCATCACCTTGAGACTGGCTCTGACTAGTCCGCTTTGTCTTGACTCCTTTAAACACCAAACACCAGCCAAGGTCCTCTGCGATCTCTCCTTCACCCACTCTGCCAACCGCTCACTCGTCCCGTCCCGTCCCGTCTCGTCTCTCTCGTCTTGCACCACCTCCAGCGTTTGTATCCCCCGCGCAGACATACCATCACCCGTGTCACCCGTCGCTGCGTCACACACCGCCGCAACAATGGGAAGCGAACGCTGGGACCGGGATCGCGTGTACGAGCGAGACCGCTTCGAGGACGACAGGACCTACCCGAGAGGCGGTCGCGTGCGGGAACACTCGGAAGAACGATTCGATCGCCGCCGCTTTCATGACGACGACCTGGTACGCGACCGACGCCATTACGAGGATGAACCACGATATGAGCCGAGACGGGCGCCTGTCCGGCAGCCCGAGGTGGACCGTCGAGTCGTCCTGGAGAGAGAGAGAGAGCGAGAGCATCACCACGATTCCCCCCCTCGTCGCCCAACATTCATGCGCCGACAGTCATCGCTTGATACCTATGATCGTCGCCCCCTTCGCCCTGTCTTTGATCAACGTGAAGAGTATCCGCCTCCAGCACGACGCGAGGACATTTACCGAGATGGCTATCGTGCTCCGCCCTATACACCTATCCCGCTGCCCAAGGCTCGCGGCTTGCCCCCTCCTGGACGCCGCGAGGATCGCCTCTACGACGACTACCGCCCGTCGGACCTGGACTACTATCCCGAAGACGACTTCAAACATATGCCTGAAAGAGTGCGAGAACGAGAAATCATTAGAGAGCGCGACAGACGCGATAGGAGCCGAGACTCTCGAGCCACCAAAGCCCATACACATCACAGCAGCTCCCGCTCTTCGTCCACCAGCCGGTCCAGCAGCAGTGTAGGCACGACTGTTCGCAGCGAGTACCCGAAAAAGGGAAAGACCAAGATTCCTGCGCGGTTGGTCTCAAAACGAGCCCTCATTGACCTCGGTTACCCCTATGTTGAAGAGGTAAGCTTGAACCTAGATGTCGAACAACAAGATGAGACAGGCTACTCATACTTGCTCCCCTTTTTGTAGGGAACCACCATCGTGGTCCAAAAAGCTCTGGGCCAAGACAACATCGATGAGCTACTCAAACTGAGTGAAGAATACATAAGAGGTCAGTCCATGACACAGCATGTTGCAGTATGGTGGAGATGAGGAAAAGTTGGCTAATCCTCTTCCAGCGGACCAAGAAGTGGCTAATGCTCGCTCATCAGCTGGCAATCTGGTCGAGGAGCGGATAGAAGAGAGAAGAACAGAAATCTTCCAAGCGCCAGCTCGTCCACCGCCCCCTGCAATGGCTGTACCACCACCACCTCCCACCGTGATTGTAGCTCCCGCTGCCGCCCCGGCGCCCGTCTATGTAGACACGGCTCGTCCCGGTGAAACAGTCGAATTTGTCGACCGGACCGTCATCCGCGACATATCCCCCTCTCGATCATCAAGCAGCTGGGACTCGAGCCACTACTCCCGCCGGCGCCACCACCAACATCACTACGACGAAGGAGCCCTTGTTCTAGCCCCACGACCTCGATCACGGTCCCGCAGCCGCCGCGATATCCGCTCTGAGATCAAAGCCCTAAAACGCGAACTGGTTCATCGCCCCAAGGGAGAGGTGGAGCGAGAAGTCGTACGCACGGAGAGATTGCCCAACGGGGAACTCATCATCTACGAAGAGGAGGTGGAGCGGACGGTGGCTCGGCCAAAGCCTCCCAGGATCGAGAAGGACAAGAAAGGTAGGATGTCCATCAGCATCCCGAAGTATCGATGAAGATAAGGCGCGCACGGTACTGTTTTTACATCTGTCGAGGGCAGCTTTGCGTCGCTTGTCGGCTATGCTGCGAGGGAGCCGATGGCTGACAAGGTGAGCGAATAGGACCGCCGCCAGGCCTTTTGCGAGCGATGCTCGGTACTCTTACGTGAGGAGCCAACTGTTATGGTGTTTGTGAGCCGGCCAGGGGCCGCCACGGGCTACGAAGGAGGAGGTCATGCGGTGCAGGTGCCGTACGAGAGTTTTGTGTCAATACGTTTGAGAGGCGGCTGGTAAAAGGGAGCCATGGGGTGTGGTAATCTGTGCGTCCCGAAGACTTAAGGGGGGTGTTTGGGGTAGGATGGCATACACGAACAATCATGTGTGGCTGGCCTGTTTTGGAACATAAGGCAGCGAAATTGGTGTTGTGATTTGTGATTTGTGGGAATTCCCTTGACAAGAGTTGGAAGAATGGATGGTTTACGACTTACGGCCTGTATTTGGTTGGATCGATATATATGTTATGCGGCTGTACATGGGATGATATATAACGTTGTTGTAACATTTTATGTTGTTAGAATGTACATACTACATGTCTGGATCTATTGCATGAATGGCATTCATATACCTAACGAAGTCACAATTGTATTCGCCCATTTGGCACAGAGATACCACACGTTCGACAACAGACACATGTAAAATATAATAACATGCCTCAACTCATGCCCAGCAGTCGCTATTCAACAACGTATAACACAACTCGCGAGAACCACCCATGAGATGACTCGCCTCTCCCATCTACTTCTTGACCCTACCCTCCAACCTATTAACATTTCCTTCGTTCAAAACACCCCCATGACATAACCCAAAAGCATCAAATCCGCACCTTCACTTCAACAAAGTTCCCTACCCTTTCACTGCGCAACCGTCTTCGTCTTCGTCTGTCCCCCTACCACAACCGGTCTATTCCCCCCCGCGTACTTCAAATACACCAACACAAGCACACCCCCCACAGCCAACGCCACAATATTGCCTAAGTTTCAATTCATCAGTATACCTAGGTACATCGTAAAGATCCATTATGTTTCAATGGGTTTAGTTTCATCAAGAGAGACCTACTGGCGATGAATTTGCCCGCTCCGCCCGTAACTCGCACTACCTGCGTAAGTACTCCCCGCACCAGATGCACAAGTCCGGAGAGACAGCTCTGTAGCGCGTGGAGGATATTCTGCACGAGGGCTAGGATGGTGGCGAGGATGGAGGAGAGGAGGTTTTGGAGGGAGGTGAAGATGCCGGAGAGGGCGGAGGAGAGGGACATGGTATCAGATGATGCTGCTTTTTTTATTTTTTTCGCTTATTCCGTTGTAGATTCTTGGTGTGTGTTGGAGAAATGGCGACTCTGTTGGACGGTGTTGTTCTACGGCGGTGCGAGAATGTGATTGGGAGGTGGTGTTGTGCTTTTTATCGGACGTGTGTGTGTGTAAAGAAGAAATAAGGTTATCTTGTTGGGTTGCAATTCTTCTTTAAAATGGGCTTTTCATAACAAATAGATAGAATCGTATGCCCTGTTTGCAAAATTTAAATGATACAAGGCGCGATGGCACGTGCGAGAGTGTCACCATGACGTCGTTGAGCCTTGTCCATGTTCCAAGTTTCGCGACGCCTTCGATGGGTGGAAGGGACGACGTCACTGGCGCAGGGCTCGCAGCGAATGTCATCATCGGGAGCACCGAGTTTCAAGCTTGTCGGTATTTTGGTACTACATACCTACCTAGTTTTAGCCTTGAGGTCTTGCAGCCAGAGTGGTACAATGGCGCTTCGTACCTATACACGCCGCGATAATCTTGTATTTCAAGCACGTTGAAGGTGCAGCATCGAGGTGGTGGCCGTGCAGACTCTGCTACATATATCTATGCGTGATACTTGGATCTGTGTAATACAAGAGGAATTATAGCATAGTCATTTAGTCATAGTACCTTGAAAACAAACAAGGTACAGAGAGAAAGAACAGGTTCATGCCTCCATCTCTTCTTCTCTAGTCTACATCTTCCAGGGCCTCCGCCGGTACAACATACGGGCCTGCGTCTCCCATAGTCCCCACGACATATCTGTTGTGTTCAGGTCAGCCTTTTCACAAAGCAAGCGTCTGAGAAAAGCATTTCGGGAGTGGAAAAGCAACTTGAACCAACTTTGTGTGACTGCCCCGTGCAGCTAATTGGCCCTTGCTATTGGTAAACGTCACCGTCGTGTAGGCCAGTGTTTTGCCAACTACACGAACCATTAGCTTCATGAAAACTTCTAGAGAGAAAGGGGTTGATCAAAGCGAAACTCAAGAAAGACAGTTCAAGACACAGAAAAAGCAAGCACATGACGCACTCTTATCGCACGTAGCCGTCCCCTTGAGCAGGTCGCCTGGATTCCCCCCAGGCGAGAGATACGTTACTGCGAGCTCACACGTCAGTCTCTGGACTACAAGACGAATACTTGTACAAAGCGTAAAGCGCAAAGTATGCGGCTGGCGAAACGTATGCAAACGCCAAAGTATATACCATTCAGATCCGTCGACACTCCCGTCGCGAACCGGCCCGTCGAAGCCACAGCCAGAGAACCCGCTAGGTCGACGAGGCTGGCCAGAGTGCCGCCGTGGATAGTGTTTAGACGGTTCTGTGAAGAAGTTATTAGACTTGCGATCGGCATGTCGCCCCGTTTTCTTTTCTTGTTTGTTTCATTTTTCTGTGCAGTTTCTTCATCTTTCTCCTCTTCGTTTCTGCGTTGTAAAGATATTTGTTATATACGAGAGGATGCAAGACCTGTTGCTTGCTATTTGAAGAGGCAGAACGTACTGTGTGATTCTTGCGTATGTCTAGCTCAAAATTGACCCGGCCGGCCTCCGCGCTCATGATCCTAAACTACGACGCGAGGGCCATGTTAACCTACTGGTATTTTGTGTGTCCATGACAAGTGGGGTTGAATTTCGTGGCCTGTAGGGAGGAAAAGACAGTGCATACGTTGTTTGAACCGAGCAACCTGTATTTTAGCTTTCGTTACTTATTTGTTCATTTCCGTTTGTGTTGTACAGTGTTTCTGCTCGAATGGAGTGAGCTCCGCAAAGTGCATCTTTTGCTGCCCATACGAGTCAAGTGACCAGAGGTCACCAATAAGGCCGCGCATCTTGATGAACCTTGACATAGAACGCGGTCTACAAGATTTACTATTCCAGCAACATTTACAAACGAGTCAAAGATCAGGACTTTGCTGTGTTTGAGAACCCCTCCAAAGCTGTTAGATCTGATCTGCGAGACCTCTTCAAAAAAGACGAGGCATTACCGTTGGGTTCAAGGTACACGCGCGAGTATTTCTGAAGTGATCTCACACGTCGGACCTAATAGCTCTGGGTGTTTCCTCAACTACCCGCATGGCCCTCATCCCACAAAGTCTTTGCAGAAGGTATGAGAGAGATGGTTCGACCTTATGAACCGCCTTGGATGGAAGCTTCTACGCAAAGTCTCATCAGGCATTCCACTTTATCAGTGACCTCTGGTGTTCTGCTGGTGAGCAACGAACCTCGGCTCCAGGCCTGACTGGGCCATGAAGGATTTCAACACCTGGGGCAGCATTAGCAACGCAAGGGTGGAGGTCAAGGCTAGAGCCTGGCTGGTGAGTCACGAACGGCTTTTGTAAAGGCTGTTGGAGCCAATCTCTTGGCCATCGTTGTATTCGAGCAGGAAATTGAGCCTTGCCAATTGATCTGAAGGTTGCGAATGGGTTGAAGATGCAAAGTGTTGCGGTGAAACGGGACAAAGTTGCACAATGCAGACAATTCGCCCCACTTCCCGACACAATCTCATCTTCAGATCTGATTCATCCGCTCATCTGTAGGTACTAGGGGGCGAGACACTTCGAGACGGACGGGTTGACTAAACTAGACCCCTAGTACCTAGGACTCTGAACTCAGCAGGTATGTACCTACCTGGTTAGGTACCTTAGGTACCTACTATGTACCTACACACCTACAGGCTACAAGGTTGAAGGAGGTACATAGGTACCTACCTATTCCCCTCATTCTCATGTCCCGCCTTCGCCGCCCAAACTCCGATTCATCCTGTCAATTTCCACCGTTTCCTCGCCAATTTTCGCCCTTGAAAATTGCTGCAGCTCGAACTGATTGAAAGATACTGATTCTAGGGGCTGCTGCTACCCAGCGGCCATGATGTGATAAGCAGTGTAGGTAGCTGAGGAAAAAAGCGAGAAGGGATGTCCCCTGTCTCGGATTTGATACCACCATGAGCTCAGACCAAAAGCAAGGCTTTCGCGTTGCCTGTCAGGGTTGAAGAAGTCCCAACGGGGTGAAGTTAAGTACCTAGGTACCTAAGGTACCTAGGTACCTCCTATGTGTAGCGGAGTTTGAACAAGGTTGTAAGGTGATTGATGTTGTACAATGTACAGAGCACACGAAAACTGCCTAAATACCTACCTAATATTCGTTCTACTCCGTCTGTACAGTGGAATACATACCTACATATGTACCTAGAGGCTAGAACTGTAGATGCCTGTCCTGCATCGGAAGGGCCGGCGTAGAGGTGCTGGGGTGCCCGATGTAGAAACGTATAAACTTTATACGTTTCTTAGATAAACTATGGGTATCCTCCCTACGGTGTTGAGAGTTGAACAAGTTCGGGACCAAATCCTCATCTTCCCAACATCTCCTTCATTCTACGTACCTCAGACTCTTTCAGAAAGAAACTCTGTCCAATTGTAGGATCTACACAATATGAAGTTTAGCACAGTCCTCGGCACCTTCGCCCTCTCTGCCCTCGAGGCAAACCGTGCCTGCGCCAGCCCACTCGAACCCGCCACTCCAGCAGCTCAGTCGTTAGAAGAGAGAAACACTGAGTACTGCTGTATGCAGGTGTGAGTTATTTCCCCCCTTCCCTGTGTACTTATATTCACAGAAACGGTGTCAACGCTTTGGCCCACGCTAAGAAACAATGAAATAGATCTTCTGTCAAAGGCACCGAGAATAAGTTTGTTCCTTACACCGACGGACTGGTATTGGTCGCCCAATATGGCACTTGTGAAGTACAAATCTATCAAAAGAACATGCCGCCGAGCCAAGGTGGCTGTGGCAACTGGTACATCTCAACGTACGCTTGTTTCGATACTATGAACATCAAGGTCACGCCCCAGCCTGCGAGCGTTTGTCAGAAGAAAAAATAAAGGGAGACTATATAGTATATAGGCATGCGATGCTATACGCTGATCGACATGTGCAATATGCCATATGGACTATGTAACAAGACACGATGGTTGATTGGAGGATGGACTTGAAACTTCAGAAGAGCGCCATGGCAGTTGTCAATCGAAATTATGATTGCGCAGGAGAGAGGCTATGCTTGAAAAAGTGACATCGCTCCCGCTAGAAGCCAAGCCCAAAGTATAATACAGGACTTCATATGACATATAGAAAATTAAAGCCTACGCGTTTTGCATCTTATGTACAGTTTTCTGAATAATAAGATTCTCGGAACTTGGCAGGCTCTCCAGTTTTCTTTACCTGAAGAAGTCAACACTTACCTAAGGTATGGTACCTATCACCTATACTCCGTAAGTAGAGAGTTAGATTAGTAGAGGTAGCTTGAGCGCAGATTATACATATGTGTGTATAGTAGGTATCTAAGTGTATGTACAGTGTACCTACACGGGCACAAGTCTGTAGAGGTATTACATGGGGCTGAAAGCTGCGTTTGAGTCCAGGGCTCCAGGCACATGATCACCCTTGGCGCCCCAGTTAAGATGTCAAGCAGCGGAGCTTACTCCGGACTCCGGAGTACTCGTGGGTGTCCTTTTCAAAAGGTTTCAACCCACGAGTACCTAGTAAGTACCCCGGCGGTGCCTCCGGCCCGGGCCTCTGCGAGAGCATCGCGACTCGCGAGTACCCAGTAGGAGACGTCCACAGGCACAAGGCCTAAAATTATTCGTAACCCCAAGACATTCATACTCAGTACATACATACCTACTTGTCCTGGTTGCGGAGGCAACGGCGAGTCGGCAACAGAAGCACCATGCGACGGGATCAGAGCTGGGAATGCCGAAGGGTCGCAGGAGTACCTAAGGATCCTCCGTCGAACGGACTGGGGTGCCGCGATTTGAAATTATGTTAGGTACTGTGCACAAGTTTATCCCTTACACCAACGCCCGGGGATTATGTAGTGCAAGTCGCGAAATTTGGCACATGTGAAGTCTCCATTGGTCAGGCTGGCGAGCGACCAAGCCGAGGCGGCTGTGGTCGATGGATGCAGGCTTTCTATGGCTGTCGAGTCACGACTCACGAGTGGTACCTATGAGAATACGCCTCAAGGATTTCAGAACCTGCCTCAACGCCTTACCCGATTTGGACGCGGTACAAACCTGCATGTCGAGGTACTTCTCTCGATACAGTCGAAATCGCACACTGAACTTGTAAGAACGAAAATGCAGTGACGCGAAGCTGTGCCAGTGCGCGCCAAAAATAGGCAAAACTGAAGGGGGGTCTGCGACGCAAGTCACGTTGTCTTATGTAGTGGACGCCGGACGGTACCACCGGACGGTACCAGGTACCTGTTATGTTTAAAGTGATCACTGGTCACATGACTCACATCTGTTACTGCTTAGTGCTCAGACTTACCCGGGGGGCCTTGCCTTCGGCGATCCTCCGGGGGCCCTCCGGGGGCCCTCCGGGGGCGCTGCCGCGGGCCGTCCTCGCTGCGCTCGTCTTGGGGGCGCTGCCGCGGGCTGGCTGTCCTCGCTGGGCTCGTCTTGCCACAAACACTGCTAC
>SRQG01000204.1:0-50794 GCA_018360325.1 Claviceps aff. humidiphila group G2b
ACTGAAGCATGTACCTCTACATCCAAAATGAAAAGCGGAGCCTCGTCCATTTTGGGACGACCATTTTTTGTGGTGGTTTTTAAAAAGCCATGTGGTGGTTTTGGCCACTCCCGCCAACCATTTCCTCCCGGCCGGCAGGCCCGATCTACCGACTCGGCAAGATTGATCCGGCAAGCCTTTGACAATTCCCTATAGCTCCTCCAAGCTGCTGCTACGTATGGTGCGTCTGCTACAGCACCTACATATGTTTTGTTCGTGCCCCTCGTGACAAACGTACAGGGGAGGCATTGTCGTACCTGCATATTGCATTGCATTGCCTTGCCTTGCACTGGCATTGCCACGTTGGGAAAAGGGATCCGCGACGTGGGGGAAGGGGAGGGCATCATGACATACACACTCCGTAGTATAGGGAGTGCGTATAGATTTTCGCTGCAGGGATTTCCTTGTGGCTTCGTGTGTGTGTGTGTGTAGGTAGGTAGGCAGTATACACATTTACGCATCGACTGGACTCTGTATCATAATCTGTATTTTTCTTGTTAAAACCACGAATGTATATGTATGATGATGGCCTTTGTTCAAGTGATTTCTACCTACCTGGCAGCGTTGTAGAGCGTTGCTGCATCGGTTGCCGGCAAAGTTGAGTGACGCCCTGCATGTGCCCCGCCGGACGCGGAGTTCGCCTAATCCCTGTTGCATATTTCTCCGTAATCATGTCATGCACGAGTATTGCCGTGATTGGCCTGGGCTCGGATGCTGTGCCGAAGGAGTGGTCTAACGTTCATGCAAAGAACTGCAGGTGCCGCAGCCACGTTTGAGAATGTTTGCGTACGTACCTAGTCCTTCGCGTGAGGCAAGACCGGTATGTGTGTATTGATTCAGAAGGGGCCCTCGATTGATGAGAGCGAGACGAGACGACTCAGCAGTCACCATCCATCGCGGGTAGGCATCCCCAGGCTATAAGTAGCCCAGTAGGCGACATCTGTGAGGCAACGACGGCCGTCATGCATGTATTCAAGAATTGTCACTTGAGAGACATTTTGTTCGGTATTTAACTTAATTATTAAAGCCCAAAAAAGCCCAATTTTGAGTCCGACATACTCGGCTATGCATGCTGAAACGAGTATGTAACTCTACCAAGATCTCTAGCCCAAGAAACGGCACATATCCGCGTTGTGCCATTATCTTTACTTTTTGAACAATTGCGAGTGGAAAACTGCAATGCACGCAGCGCAAACTCAAAGCCACCCGGGAGAAAAAAATGTGAAAAGAAGAAAAACAGAAACATCTTAAGCTTCTCCGAACTCCCTGGGGTATAATAAAACACGACAAGAAAAAGAGGGGAAATTCCAAATCCATGAAAGCAAGATATACATATAAGAAAAAAAGAAAGAAGAAAAAGAACATCCCATGAAACCATCACTGCTAGTGCTTGTCGCCCCGAACGTGCCATAATTACCAAACCAGGACTCCATGTCGCGATATGCCGCCAAAGATGCAAGGCCGTCATTGAAGGATGTATACAAGCGCATGAGAAAGAGAGGGAAGGATATATACCGTGTCGGCGCCGTGCCAAACGGGGAACGAGACGTCCTGATGAAACGAAAAAAGGGCATTGCTGTGTCGTGCGAGCTTCTATATTAGTATATTCTTCTGGTCCGTTCGTTTCCGACAGTCGTCTCCAAATGATCGCTCGCCTAGCGACTCAAATCACCCCTTCACTAGGTTCGTCACCCCCTCACTGTGTTCGGCTTGCGTCTGCGCTGATTCCCTCCTCCCAAAGAACTCCTTTCCACTAAAGCCCGGCGACACTGTACTCAGCACGCCGTTCGATGCTGGAGTTAGTGTCCGAAAACTATCTCCCGGATGCAGCACAAGATCCTCTGGTCTGGCGCCTTCATCCTTCGGCCTCGCCACCGCCCGCACCGTCGGGTTCGGGTCCGGATCGACCATGAGCCTCGCGCTGCGGGACACGGTCAGACAAATGGGGTACACGGCCATGGCCACGTGCAGCGCAATGATGACAATGTACGCTGTTTGAACACTGCCGCCTCGGTGCACGATGGCGTACATGATGAACGGGAAGAAGGCCGGGCCGGAGCCACCCATGGTGATAAAGGCCGCAGCGCGCTTCGTGCGTCGGCCCTGGCCTCGGAGGCCAATGGCGAAGATGAGGGGCCAGATGGGACCTTGTGCGAAGTAGAATAGCATGAGCGGGATGACTAGAATGTCGGGGTCCGAGGGGTGCAGGACGACTGGGAGCAACGCGAAGAGGGAGCACAGCGCGACAAAGACGAGAAGGAGGGTGCGAGGCCGCGGGAGACGAGGATGAGACACGGAAAGATACGTGATGACTGCGGCGAGAAGTCGCGATATCGCAAAGCCAGTGTGCGCGACGAGCAAGTAGTCTGGGATCGAGAGAGTCAGACCGGGCGGCTTGTCCGGGTCGTAGGCCGAGCCTGAGGATGTGCTGCCTGTGACGGCGCCAGAACCAGTTCGGTCGCCGCCTGGTTGGATCGAGACGAGAAGACTGCGGAAGTAGATGCTGTTGCATTCTTGCGCCGCAACATACATGTATTGCGCAAACACGGCCAAGCCGAGAGTGAGAGTCCGCAGCTGGAGTCCGCCTACGGTCCGTTGCTGCGTGTCGAGCGGCAACTTGCTGGCAGCAAGCTCTAGTTCGCCATCGCTGACCTCGGGCAAGGGCATGTAGAAGAAGAACAAACCTAGAGCGACGCAGAGGAGCGTGATGCCCAAGTACGTCCATTGCACGTTGATGAGGTTCATGCTGGGTGACTTGGCCATGTGCATTCGACTGAAGCCCGTGAAGAAGACCTTCTCGGCTAGCAGCCCGCTGAGCACGCTTCCAGCGCCTTGCACAGCCTGCGCCAGGAGAAGCCGGGTTTCCCCATGCTCCGGGGGCCCGCAGAGGATCATGAAGGAGTTGGCAGCGGCCTCAAGCACCGAGAGTCCAAACCCGACTACAAAGTTACTCAGCATATACCCGCCATACGAATTGGTGACGGCCGACGGCCAGAAAATGATGGTGCCGATGCCGTAGATGCACAGCCCTACGATGAATGTGACCTTGTAGCCGCCGACATTGCCCGCCACGTCTTTCCCATGGCGCTTCGATCGGTTGTGCTCGTCTCTCCGAAGGAGCCATTCACCTACGAGGAGGGGGCCGAAGAAGTAGCCCCCTCCGAAATAAGCGCTCGTAAGTCCCAGGGTCTGCGCGTCCGTCATGTTGTTGATGACGCCGATGGCGTTATTTAAGGTGTTGAGAAGGCCGTAAGAGATGCCCCAAAGGAAGAATAGAATGCCCACGAGGGTGCAGTACTTGGCTGATTCGGCAGTATTGGCTCGCAGCATGCTCTTTGGCTTGGTCATGTTGACGAAGCCGAAGTAGATGCCATTTTCCACGGAATTGGTTGACATGGTCCCGTTCGTCTGAGAACGACTCATCGCCGACAGGCCCGATTGTGTGCTTGCGCTCATGTTTCTCATATCGGTCACTGGTAGGAATTCAAATGCCGCCATGGGCTCGTCGACGCCGTCGCCAGGAGATGGCATCGCACTGGCTTGGCCATTGCTTCCTTCGCTCTCAGGTGCGGCCACGACATCGCACACGGTGCTCGGAGGCGCCTGTCGAGTGGGCGGCGTGTCGGCATCAGTGTTGGACTTGGACGTCCTCGTCAGTCGTGTTCCATCTGGGTCGTAGAGCATAGCCGGCAAGAGCTTGAGGATGAGTGGTTTCAGAGTCGGGATACAAGCACAGGCGAGTCCAACGTTCACCTCTACCGCACTCCACAGGAAAGAGAGCGACGCATTCCAGGCAAAGTCGGCACTCCCTCCGAACCGCGAATTCGGATCGTCAGACATACCGGTCGGGACGTCTGTGATGGCTCGCTGTAGATAGTAGATGCGCACAACGTCCACAATTGTGACAAATACACCCAAAGAAAAGTTGATGACGAGGATCGCCTTCTGTCGTATAGGTAGTCGCATCCCCGTCAGAACGGGTATGGGTAGCGCGAGTATGGCGAGATCGGTGACGATGTTGACGGGGGCGGCGCAGATGAACTCGGTGAGAAGTGGAATGCATTTTGCTGCAGAGCTTGCTTCTGTCGACCAGGCCGCGGCCACGGGACTGCACTGGAATATGTTTAGAAAGGTGAGGACCAGGCCGGCAACATTGACAATGGCCAATGTGACCCACGAGGCATACCGCAAGATGACTTGGGTATTTTTGGCCAAGCGCAAGTAAAATACCAAGATACTCGTTTTGGCCGCCATCAGCGCAGGGTTGTATAAGATGGAAAACACATATTCAGCCCGACGTAATTTCGGCCAGTCGTCATCGCTTATATGCGAATCATGTTTGCCCAAGCCTACCATAACTCCATAGTCGATGGCAGATGAGAGGAATAGGGCCAAGATCCAGGCAAGTATCATGATTCTGTCATCCCAAGTCACGCGTCGAACAATCCAGTACCTGCAAATGATGCGGGCGCCAACGAACACCGAGGCCAGAGCTAATGTTGCTGTTGTGACGGCAAACACAGACGGCCCTCTGTTCGGCACTGTTCCATCATCATCTTCCGATGTGGAAGACATGGCGAGGCGTAGAGTCGAGCAGGCATGCAGAGTGTCGTTTTGTTTGTCTTTCGTGGTTAGAGCCGACCGTGGCGGCAAGAACAAAGAAGCAGGGGAAACTGAGGTGGTCTTCGCAAGATAGCTTGTTGCGTGGTGGCCGGCAGACGCAACAGAGACATTTTTCAATGGAGGCGTATTGAAGTGACCATGTTTCGTTGTTGGCTTCTGGGGTAATTGAGAAACTTCGCAACGAGTCCCTTGCCTGCACGAGCCCGGATTGTGTCTCGTCGACTCTCGAATTACAACAAAGGTGGTGGGGTGAGTGTCAAATTATATCAGAAAGGGGCGATACTATCTCAATCCAATGTGTACCAAACTGGCCGAAGTGTCGAGCAGGTTATGCCGTACTACTGCTGATGCTCAAGGTAGGTCTCGTTCAGATACAGCCACAGGCCGACGGCCGTAACAATCGGGGTCGACAGAGTGAAGGGAAGTGCAGGTTCAACCTTCCGAGTTTCAGGCGTCGAAGAAGCTGGCCTCGAAGCCCTCGATTCGTACCCGTGACAAATGCTGGTGCTGGGAGTGTAGTCTGGTGGCGAAAATGATACGGGACAGATAACTCCTGGGGAATCGCACAAGATACCGTCGTGACACGAGCAACCAAGGATGACTGGTTTGTAAATGGTAGCTGCGTTGAGCGGACAGGACATGGGAGGAGGGTTTTCTCGCTTGATAGAGCGCAGAATAGAGACAACTGAGACAAGATGCGCGAACGTGACGATGTGAGGATGGACGATCAGCTTCAACTAGGTAAGCCTTGGCTAGGAATCCTGAGCTAGAGCAGAATGGAGATCTACACGATGTATGATATCGTACGTGGCAGGACGACATCAGCCAATCCCGATACAACAAAGGCCCATTGTGAAGAGGAGGCCAACAAACCCGAAGAGGCGAAAAGGTGCGAAGGACAGGATGGTGATGTCGACCAACAGACAAGCAAATGAGGCATGGTGGCTCTGAGTTGGGCAGAGGGACTAGACCAGAACAGGTCAGGGCAAAGGAGGCATGAACGTGACGAACCCGAGCGCGGTACAATCCATGTGCGGTTCGTCTCCAGTCCATTGTTCATCCCGTCGCATTGATTGGCGATGAAGGAACCTGGGGAGATGAGGCACCGGCCGGCGCATCGGCGGTGCATTGTGCATGACGGAGCGATTGAGGTAACTGAGGCGGGGCAGCGGAGAAAAAATGGAGTCGTGATCCCGGCGTAATGGGTCGGGTCGATTCGGATGGGTGGGGAGGAAATACCTAGGACGTCGATCGACGATGAGCGACGGCGCATTACCTGTCGTCGTCGTCGTCGTCGTCGTCGTCGTTTTTCTTGTTGTTGTTGTTGTTGTGATAGGCACTTGGGCAGCGAGAAGGTTGAGGTGGACAAGTCTGTATGGCCGCACGGGCAGAAAGTTGACCGCTCACAGTTCACGATATGCATGCGACCGGCCGTCGACGATCCGGCTGCCAGCTGTCCGGCCGCCAAGTCGTTGGCCGCCAGTCGCGGGGTCCAGCTGTCAACGCACCGGATGTGGTGGCACCGGAAAGTACCTACAGAACGTCGTGACGCATGTCCGTCACCGCCTCTCCAAAAGTGTATGTATCTACATACATACATACTACACACCTGATTGAATCCGCGCATTTCTCTTCGCCTGAGCCAGAACTCTATCGTCGATACCTGCAACGCGTGCAATTCTCAGCAATGATCGCTATGCGGTCAAGCTGCCGCCTCGCAATCCTTGCAGGTGGCGTGTGTGGCTGGGGCCCGGATCTCTTCAGGAGATTTGACAGATCCTTCTCCGAAGAAGCAGAGCGAGGCCACCACAACGCGGCTACACTCCATCGGTCTCAGTCGCGCTGAGTTCAGATGTATGTACAACCTAAATCGTCGACCCATCGACGATGAACTACATACGTACATATGTAAGTTGTAACTGTTCAGTGAGGTAATGCAGCAGGATCCAGGTACAATAGGAGCCATGTGTTGACGCTGAACAGCAGCCAACGAAGCGTGAATCGTGTTGGCCTCGAAGTCTTTCACGGGGGTGAGCTGCCAGCTATTGCGGGTTGTGTTGCACGAAAGAGTCGTCTACTGTTGAGCGGTACCTCCCACATGCCGATTTACCGTGCGACAGGACGATTGGGGTTCCACGTTGGCGTCGAAGACCTTTGGAGTCGACAGTGGAAAACGTAGAGTCTGTCTAGAACTCTAGATCTGGCGAGCCTCGCTGAAGAAAACACTTCCAAGTTCACGTCGGTCCAACCTGCGAATTTGGTACATATGTATTACATATCGTTGGCTTCCAAGGTATGTATGTAATGCCGGCCTACAGAGTACCTACAGTGCCTACCTCATATCGATCAAACCGGGATTCTCGCAAAAAAACGACATCCCGAGTGAGATGGTCTCCACCGTGGCGTTGTCGGACCTGTTTCTTTCGCTAACCATCTCTGAACCACGAACCGGACCAACCAACTATGTACGGTATCTGCCGCCCTCCGTTCTTCAGGCGTCACTGGATCCTGTCTCTGTGCGATGAAGCAGCCGCCCGCTAGTCGCTAGGCTCATCGCGAGCATGTCGATGCGGTAGGAACGCCTTACCCGCGCCGGCAAGCTTTTCTTGTGCAAGCCGAGCATTCGACACGACAATCTCTCCGAGTGGCTCGCAGGTACTGCCGCTTTTATCTCCGGACATTGTCAGTGCCAATTTCGTGTCCTGCCGCATAACACTTGTGGCCATTTCTGGAGACTCCAATTGCCATCAATTCATGAGGAAATCATTGTCCCCTCCCGCTCTGGTCGTCTTCCGCCGGCGCTTCAAATTCACTGCAGTACAACGAGCATTAGACTAATTGTCGTCTTTCTCATTCCACAGCCAGCGCAACTCTGTTGCACGAGACTGAGTCCATGTCTTCAAGCAATTACGGTCCTGGCTTTCTTTTCGTACGTGTCAGAAAATACGATGGCTGCAGTCGTTCTCCAGCTCATTGGACAGAAATCTCCTCCGTAACATTGCTTAACATTTGTTCTGTGTATGAGGGATAAGGCGGGACAGGTGGGAAGGTGGAAGAACGAAGCTCGTCATCAACACTGTAACAAAAGCAGGTCTTGTCGTCATACACCCGTGTAACGTATGTCGTTTGTGACTGGTACTCGTACACAAACGAAAATTGTGTACGTGCTGGCTGCGGTGTGTCAAAGGTCACCACAAGCTATCTTATCCCTCTAGAGTTACGACGGGCGATAGAGTCTAGACACAGCACGAAAAGACTCTTACTCACAAAACTCGTCGGACAAAATTAGCACGCTCCACGCTGTTTCCGGTTTCACGCTGTTGGATCTAAAACTCAATCATCAGTATGTAGGGTAGGCCTGCTCGGTCCCTTCACTCGTACGGCAAGATACTCCGACGATGCATTGATCACTGATCAGGTTCATCAACGCTCATGTAATCACGACAAGTATGTCTGCATTGAACTACCTGAATACCTAAACAGAGGCCTCATTCCCAGTTTTGTCCATCTTTTCCTTATACGAATACGCGCTGTCCTTATTCGAACTATCCCCAGAGAGCCTCGTCTCCTGAATGTGCCCCAACTGCGGACCCTCGTAGCGTTTTCGACCATCAAGAACCCACGTCGTACCTGCGATGGCTACCATGATGCCCAGGGCAACGATACAGTAGTTCATGTTTTGGGCTGTCACCGGGACTTGGGGAGGGAAGATGAAGAGAACGGTGGTTATAATTGCCCATACGACGCCGATCTGAAAAGAGAAAGTTAGACTTCTGGTCGCCTGCTAGTTTCAATCTTTCCAGTTCTTTCATGTATTTGTATGAAGTTTCCATTTCGTTCTTCATTGAAGTTCAAGGACTCAACTGAAAAGACAGGATGGAAAAAAGAATGGAAAGAGGCCTACAATGTTCAAAATCCATCCCCAAGCTCCAGGGATCTTAAACGACCGATCCTCCGGCAACATGGCGCGACCACGAAGAAGATGAATGGCAGGCGGAATCGCATAAGTCATGCCCAAACAGACCACAGCCGCTGATAAAATGGCGTTGAACGAGCTGCTACACCCCAAGAAAATGCATCCAAAGACAATGACCCAGCCGACAGTCCACAACAGCGCATTCAGGGGCACCTCGAGTGTGGGATGGACGCGCGCTAAGAAGTTACCAAATGGCAAGCCACGGTCTCGTGCGAAAGCATAGCTCATACGCGTGCTGGTGCACATGACGGCAATGATGGTCAACGTGACGCCCAGGAGCGGGAACATGAGCAGACAGATACTCCCGACCTTGCTCTTGGTAGCATCCATGAGGATCTGCAGTATGGGGCCCCATTTGGCCGTGATGACATCTTCCATGTTGTTGACACAGAAGAGGAGACTGCTGAGGAAGATGAAGCCAGTGACCATGCCGATCGCGATGCAGTAGAGCATGATTTTAGGGCCCTGGCGCTGAGGGTCTGGGATTTCTTCGATCATGTGGGCGGTTGCGTCGAAGCCTAGAATGGACGTGAGTGACGGGCCGTGAAGTAGAATTGAGTCCATCTCACAAGTCACAAGTGACGGGGCACAATACGATGAGATGGAGCAGATTTCGAACAACGGAGCCAAAGATCGCATGGAAGAAAAGAAGAAGAAAGCCAAAGGATAAGATGTGCTAACAAGAAAAAAAACTGATTCACAAACTCACCCGTCAGTGAAAACGAACCCTGGAGCATCCCCAGCATCCACGCAAGACCATCGGGCCACCCAGTATCGTTTCGAAAATGAGCATACACAGACTCCCCTGTTTGGAAGTTGGGCGCAGCACATGCCAGAACCGTAATGACAATGACGACGAATCCGGCCACAGACCACAGGAAAGCGGTCTTTGTCAAATACGGCAAAAACCGAGTAAGTAGGGCGTTGACGAGAAACGCGATGAGGGTAAAGGCAATATAAATAAGAAACTGGTGCCACGGCTGGGCATCGAACGCCGGATGCAGCAAATTGATTATATTAAGGACAAAGGTGCTTGCGAGGAGAGATGCCGCCGCACTGAGGGCTACCCATCCACAGACGTTAATCCAGCCCGTAATATAGCTGATGCCGCGGCTGGACGACTTCCACGACACGATGGCCGCCCAGTGGTATTGTCCGCCGGCGGTAGGATACGCGGAGAGGAACTCGGCCAGCGATGCGGCCAGGCAGAGATTACAGGTCCCGGCGATGAGGAGGCCCCAGATGACGGCGCTGGAGCCACCTGAGGGGAGCGCGAGCGAGATGGACGCCGAGAGGGCGATCCAGGTATTTAGGATGGCGAAAGCGAGTCCAAGCATAGACAGCATGGAGAAGTTGCGCTTGAGTTCCTGCTTGTGGCCCATGGACTCGAGGGCGGTGGCATCGTCGACGAAGTTGCTTGGTTCGCGGACACACCGGATGGACTCGGATTTGGAGCTGGAGTTGTCGTCGCAACGGCGAATGTGTGTCTCTAATGATGCCATCTTGCGGACTCTCAATGAAACGATCTCGGTATATTGAAAGGACTTCAAAGCCCTGGCCACACGCCTCTTCGCTTAGACAACAAACTTGCACGAACCGTCCCTCTGTCAACTCGCACGCGTTGATTCCAAAGATCCGATGTCGTCCGCTCAGAAGTCAGTATCGCAGCTCCAGTATAATTCGCCAGAAACACGGAATGCAAGAAGATGAATGTGCTTCTCACTTCGACTCGTCAACTCGTCGATATACGCACGCATGCACGGATTGAAGAGAGTTTATATGAAGGAAACAATGAGAAAACGTTCCTGAAAATTGAACAGACTCTCCATATATTTCTTATCCCTGATACCATTTCTCCTCCACTGAGAAAAGGATCGTGCATAAAAAAAGCGGCCGCCGGCATTGGACCACAGAAATCAGGCCCCGTTACCTGCGTAATCCGGGATAAATTCTACGTTGCATTTGAGTGTCTGTGAGTCTCCAGCCCGTCAAGCCCAGTCTCCACGCCCAAATCGAGGCATCGATCTCCCTGACACAGGCCGATCTGTTCCGCCTCATGGGAAAGTTGAAACAGATATCGGTACGGATTTCATAGAACCAATGGAGTCTGGACCCAGTGTACACTCGGCCGGCCGTTGAGAATGCATCCACGCCGGGTGGACGCCGGACGGGACGGTGAACCTCGATTTATTTGGTGGAAAAGTGATCGTACGAGCGTTGTGCAGGTGATGTGACCTGTGAGGTATCAGTCTAAGTTGGAAGAAGGTTTGCGTCGAGTTCTGGATGAGGTTGTAGTGCTTGGGTCGATGCGATCCTGGCGGTCCGAGGTCCCTTGGCGGGTGCGGAACGGGTCACGGGGTAACTAGTTGAGCGCTATTGGGTTGCCGCGGTAGAAGTTCTGTAAATAAGATTACGGAGTAGAGGGAATAAAAATTTCCTTGCGGCATCAGAACCAGTGTGTTGAATACAACCACTGTATGTAGGTAGGTTGGTAGTTGAGATGATTCCAGCGATGGAGTTTCCACGGGGGTGTCCGGTCCAGGCCCCAATATAATTTTATTCCTCTTAAGCCGGCGCCATGTTCGAACTTAGGCCGTTTTCTTTCTTTTTGTAAGCGAGTGTTAATGCCTTAACTGTCCAATAAATGATCTGATTCCTGCGAATCGCACTTGCACTTGCACATACACAGACGTACCACGTACATTTGTCATTGACCGTAACATGTAACATGCAACCTCAACGGATGCCCATCTCACCATTCGGCTCCTCCATCTACAGAGTCACCCTCTTCAAATCTCAGACGTCAGACTCGTACAGAACTTGAACATGATGACAAATTTTGTCACTTGATGGAAGACGGGCTTACCCAGCTATGCTGCCATGCATTTCGATGCTAGAACCTCTGCTGTCTAATTCAGACAGGAAAACCCCCTGGAACAGGGGAGAGACCCATGTACGCTAACGTTAACTATTTGCGTGTCGGGCCGCTTCGGTCCCTTAAGTTGCTGTTTCCAGTCACACCAAGGAACGGCGAACCGGGTAGCGGAAACTATATAGGGATTATCCGGCTTCTCACGGCAACTTCGAGTGATCGAGCCAGGGTACTTTACTGTGGCCACTGGTATTCGTCCGAGTCTGTAGGTACTCCGTACTCTATCCACTCATTTGACTGTGATGTGCGCGAAGTTGCAGTTTGTTGAGCGCCACGCTAAATTGTCCATGCCACGGAGAGCCACCGCGGAGTAACATAGACCGTAGGCTCGTAAGTAGATGACGAAGCTTGCATCATTTCACGATATCCTGGCAAGTCTGTGCCGTATCTCCATTATCCATGGTTATGTAGTGTCCGCTGAACGCATTTGTACAAAAGCTGCGGATTCGCAATTCGTGAGCGGCTTGTGAGTCCACTGACTGTCTTCGTAGAGTGGAATCCGAAGCCAGGGGTTTTGCTGGGGATGGCTTGCTTAGCAGCGTCTCTTTCATAATCCCATCGTTCCCGTCATCCATTCAGGGGCGCGATAATTAGCCTTTCTGGGGATGAGACCCGTCTGGTGCGGGGGCGGTCCGCAAAGGTTGGAATGCTGCTAGCGTTCCGCCTCTCGATCTCAAATACATATGTACATATGTATGTACATATGTACAGGCGTGGTTTTGTGGACGCGTTGCACTATTGAATGAGGGAAGCAATTAAGCTTTGATCCCGCTCGTGCGTCATCGTTGCCCTCACAGCTTGGGGTGTGCCAGGTGTGGTGCGGCGTGCCTCTGGAAGGGGCATATACATGGCAAGCCACTGCCGCTCTAGTAGTAGTTTCGCAATAGCCTTGATAGTCTTCGCCTTGCGAGCTCTCTATCTCAAATTTCACAGGGATTCAGACTCCGAGGAAAGATTATCTAGTAGACTCCCACGAGCTACACCGTGGCCGAGTCCAACTGGGTGTGATCGCGCGTTTCGCTGTCGTGTATAATTTACTTCGTCCTTGCATGGATATAAACTCGGGCCTAATTCCGCGGAACACTCTTGGCAAATCTCCCATGCGGACTCAAGCTGGTTCCGTGCCTCTTCCAATGTTGGTCCGTAGATAATACTACACATTCTAGTCATCGAGAGACTCCTACGATTATAAATCGAAGCTCGCTTGAGTTCCTCCTGAGACCTGGAGCGGCCGCGGGCATCATGTTACACAGAGCACTGAGAGCAGAACAGAGTGCCCTGCGTTCACTATTTTGTGAGGGAAAGACCCGCCGTAAGGTAGTTCTCAAAACGAGCTTCGACTGGCCCATTCTCCGAAATTCCACGTTGCCGTGGTCAGGGAGGTATACCAGCGTCATCACATTCACGAGGGTCCTGTGATGTAACATGTTCCGTATCGAATGCTGTCGAGAGTTCAGACTGAAGTATGTATATTCCCTCATGGTTCCGTGCGGCGCTGTCAGCGTATCAAGAGCACCGCTCTGTCAATGTCCCAAGGGCGACCTCCGAAATATGCTTTTTTCTGTTACGGTCCGTTAGAGCGCCTCCTTTCTCTGCTCCGCAGGCTCTTTCGTATGATGTTCGACCTTCAGATGATGCTCAACAGCGGGAGAGGGACGCCAAGCCGCTTCAATGGTCACCATTGGTCAGAGTCTGCCGGAATATCGTCCAGGCGGTCTCTACTCCTAGAGACAGAATTTCAGCCAGCGCTATTACTTTCTCTTCGTTAGCTGTCCTAGACTAAGATAATTATTTCCTACGCCGCGCTGGAGGGACGGGATGTGCCAAGAATAGGGTGGGAAGCCTCGCCTCAGCCTTACTCGGTCGTCCTCACACGCCAGGGTTCTCGACACGGCGTAATCTCGAGAGCTCCCTTTCTCCTCCCGGACGATACAGGAGTGGCGCTTCCTCGCTTCGGTGACGGCTCTCACTTCTGTTGGGTAGTATGTAGGTGTACTCTGTGCTGTCGCCGTCTGTTCCCTGTTATTCCATCGAGGTTGTCACCGGGACCCTGTGTTTGCCGTCAGCCTTTTGCAAGCAGAGCCGGCTGAGTGTGGCATAGGTAGGCGGCTCTTGAACGCTGACATCCCGCATTTGCAAGTGGCGAGACCAAGTCGGGTCGGCGTCGGAACAGCTCGGGCATTTCTCACGAGTTCCTCCGGGGATATCTGCTCATTTCCGTCGAAGTACATACATACCAGAGCTCCGCAGAGAGGGATTTGTAAATTGTACTCATGCTGCGGTATGACAAATGCTTCAAAGCTTTATTGTAGGGTTCGGCCTCGAAAGACTCAGCGTCGTAAAACACATCGGACCGGTATGCTCGGTTACTTATCTCAACGCTGTCATCTCCGATTAAAATGGGCGAGCGCGTGCCGCAGCCTTTTTCTGTAGCGCCAACGGAAAAAGCAAGGCCCGTTAGAGGCATCGAACTTGGATCGGACCTTGAATAATCTCGAGATTTTGACCCGTTGTCGTTGGCCCCTCAGTTCGAGGCTGGTTGGATCAATCTCCGTCGCTTCACTTGCCACCTCAATGCTGACGGCACAGTGTGTCATCGCAAGAGGGATATTTCAGTTCGCTTCACAATGTGACCAACTTTTCGTTTGTTCCAACGGAACGGCGCGACCGCCGCGACATGGCTGTGTGTACCGAGTTGCACCGCATTATCTTTCAAGATTGAAGTTTTCCCCGAAAAGCAAACGTACTTCATCGTCAAACGCCGTCCGGCCGTTTGTCCCAATCTGATATGCATTTTTTTCGCCAGCTGGTGTACAGCAGTGACCGTCTCGTCACTTCTCCAATTTGACCGATCAAGATTTCGTTCTCTCTCGATTTTCACAAAGCAACAATATCATACCCAAATCATGAGCCGCCCTATGAATACCCAGAGCGCCTCTCCCGCCTCTCAGTCCATGGGTAACGCCTCGGAGCAGCACGAGCAACTCTTTGCCGAGGCCTCGCCCTCTGGAGACCCTGACAAGTCTAAGGATTTGACCGATATTGACGACTGTATCAACATCACGAACTCTTTGGAAGAATTCCGCCGCGACTGTGTGATTAAATCACCAAGGATGTCAATGAGCGAGCCTGACAAGGACAGAGTCGCCGAAGCCGCCAGGAACGCCATCAACTCCTGCGACAGCCCGTACTTAGTGTTCCACCCCAATAAGACGGGTTGGAAGGTCCATGACCATTACGTGCGGTTTGTCGTGACAGTCATCCGGGATCGAATGCTGCGGGGCTTGTGGTTGAGGGCCTGGTTGCAGAACGGGCTGGAGCTATGCAACATCGTTTATGAGATGTTGGGCAATTTGACGTCGACCCCCTTTTATATTTACAGACAGGGTTGTTCGCAGTGATAGAACGAGGTTCTTCTTCTTTTTCTTTTTGCCATATCTTATGCGGCAGATTCCGGAAGTGCATCAATCAGGCTGAACACTCACAGTATCACCGTATAATGCAGTGTCTATATTCTGATAGTTAAGAGATTTGGGTCTAACATTCTGAGGCGCAGACCATTATCAGCCATACGTACAGAGATAGGCGCTAAATATTAGAGTCATCAAACGCGCATAAGCTGTGCGAATCATTGCCTTGACCACATACCTTTGTTCTCTCCGTATTTCTGCTTTCGATGCAGACGTTTCTTGGATGTGTGCAGCTCGAAACTCTCATTAGGAAATTGCCTCAGGCCTAGTTAAGGCCAATCAATGCGCCGTCACGAGCTCGGATGGCAGCACAAGATCTGCCGACACAGCATGACCACTATCAGGCATCTCTGCTTAAATCTTCGCTCTCTCATGGGTCAACTGAAATGCATGCGACCTGTCGTGCTCATGGGTGAGGATGCGCGCTGAAAATACGTTCGCGAAGTGAACGTAGGAGCCGCTTGCCAACGGGTCACTACAAGCTACACAATAGTCTGGCGGTGGGTTGGTGAACCTTATCGGCGGCTGCCTCATGTCGTGCAATGAGCCAAGCCTCGTGAGTGATCAGTCGCAGTGATTGACTCTCAACTGAGCCATCTCGATAGCTACACAGAAGCCTACTCCTCGTTCTTGCCCATCCCATCGACACGCACGCCACCTTCACCAAGATGGTCCACGCCAGGCGGTTTCATTCCCTGAATATTCCCCAGCCGCGGACCCTCATAGTGTTTTCGCCCGTCAAAGAGCCATGTGGTGCCTGCAATGGCGAGCATGATACCAAAGGCGACAATGCAGTAGTTCATGTTGTTTGCTGTAGTCGGGATTCCAGGAGGAAAAACAAAGAGGGCCGTGGTTACGATGGTCCAAATAATGCCGATCTGGAAAGATGTTAGTTTCAAATAGTCTGATGTCTTTCTTCTTCCTTCTATTGGTACCCTTGACATTTGTCACTTTCCCAATGGAACATGACGCAGAAAACTTACAATATTCAAAACCCAACCCAAAACTCCAGGGATCTTGAACGACCGGTCCTCGGGTAGCATGGAGCGTCCGCGAAGAAGGTGAATGGCAGGCGGAATTGCATATGTCACGCCCAGTGCAACCACCGCCGCCGAAGTGATTGCGTTGAATGAGCTGCTGGATCCCAGGAAGATGCACCCAAAGACAATCACCCAGCCCACGGTCCAGAAGAGGGCATTCAGGGGCACCTCGAGCGTGGGGTGGACGCGCGCGAAGAAGCTGCTAAACGGCATGCCGCGGTCTCGTGCAAACGCATAGCTCATGCGCGTGCTGGTACAGACGAGTGTTACAGTCGTGAAGAGCATGCAGAAGAGCGGGAAAATGAGAAGACAGATACTCCCGGCCTTGCTCTTGGTTGCGTCCATGAAAATCTGCAGGACGGGGCCCCAGCTGGCGGTGATGACGTCGTCTATGTTGTCAACGCAGAAGAGGAGACTGCTGAGGAAGATGAAGCCGGTGACCATTCCAATGACGATACAGTAGAGCATAATTCTGGGGCCCTGGCGATGAGGGTTCGGGATTTCCTCAATCATGTGAGCGGTTGCGTCGAAGCCTAGAATAGATGTCAGCAATGTGTCATAAAGTGGTAGCAGTTCCTTAGAGGTTGAGTATTTGGTGCAGCCCGAAAATTCGAATCGGATACAAAGTATCGAGGGCATAGTATCGGAGAGAACAAGAACTCCCGAAATGGAAATCAAGAGCAAGATCAAATAAGCAGGACCGGAAGATTATAGCATGACACGAAGATAGTGGAAAGGAACCACTCACCCGTCAATGCAAATGCGCCCTGAAGCAACCCCAGCATCCACGCAAAGCCATCGGGCCATCCTGTATCGTTTCTGAACTGGCCATACACAAACTTCCCCGTCTGGAAATCGGGCGAAGCACATGCCAGCACCGTAATGACAATAACAACGAACCCGGTTAGAGACCACAGGAAAGCGGCCTTTGTGAAATACGGCAACAACCGGGTGAAGAATGCATTCAAAACGAGTGCGATGAGGGACAATGCCACATAGATGAGAAACTGGTGCCACGGCTGAGCTTCGAATGTCGGATGTAGAAGATGGATGATGTAGATAATAAACGTGCTAGGGAAGAGAGGCCCCGTCGCGCTGAGGGCTACCCATCCGCACACGTTAATCCAGCCCGTGATATAGCTGATACCGCGGCTGGATGACTTCCATGAAACGATGGCCGCCCAGTGGTATTGTCCGCCGGCGGTAGGATACGCTGAAAGGAACTCGGCCAGCGACGCAGCCAGGCAAAGATTGCAGGTACCGGCGACGAGGAGGCCCCAGATGACGGCGCTAGATCCGCCTGAGGGGAGCGCGAGAGGGATGGACGCCGCGAGAGCAGTCCAGGTGTTTAGGATGGCGAAAGCGAGGCCGAGCATGGATAGCATAGAGAAGTTGCGCTTGAGTTCCTGCTTGTGGCCCATGGCCTCGAGGGCGGCAGCATCGTCGACGAAGCTGGCTCGTCCGCGGTCATCCCGGCTGGACTTGGAGTTGGAGCTGTTCTCGCGACGGCGCGCATGTGTGGGAACTGGTTCCATCTTGCGGATTTGAACGAATCAAGAATAATCCGAATATTTCGAGTAGTGTCTTAACTTGATTAAGTCTGGCACACGTCGACCATTGCTGCCAAATTTCTCGTCACACACGCGTCGAAACCAGATACCGGCCACACAGCATCGCGTGTAAAATGGTAGCCAGAAGAATAAACACACGAGGCGAAGGGGCCATCCTCATACACAGGATAAGTACGATGTGAGTAGTACCGGTGATAAAGGGAAGAAGATCAAGGCCAACACGTGGAAGCCACTCTTCATCGCCGTCTTATCCGCGGTCCTTTCCCTCATCTCAACAAAAGCCACGCGCGCATACAGACGACATGGTGACCGCGAAAAAGGAAGCCAAATCGCTGCGAGCAATTGCTTCTATTCGAGTCTATCCGAGTCCCATGTCGTCATGCTCGATCTGGATGAGCGTGCCCAAGCCAACGCACCGAGTGGCTGGCCCAGCTGCATCCTCTCAAGGAACGCTGATGGCGGAATTATGTGCCGATGACAATCTGGAGAACCGAGGCGCCGAATCCGTGTGCGCCTCGCGTCGTGAATCGAATCCATGCGGAGAGAAACTTGATTTCATTTCGTGGCGGATTGAACCCGCGGGTGGATGCGTGACGTGAGAGGCACAATGGGAAGTTGGAGGCAACGGCGAATGTTTCGTTCGTGAAGATGTAGCCAGCCCCACTCACTTCACAGACAGAGTGGGCGGCATAAATCGGGGACGAAGGTAATAACCGGGGACATCCAGGTATACATGTACCCCAAAAAAGGTATAAGAAGACAACTGCATTCTTTGAGACGTGAAGCGTGGACGCAGTGGCTCTGATCACTCTTTCTACGGCTGAGGGTTAGCTGACAGTCACATCATGTATCACCTTTCGCCAGCTAGAGATGTCCTTGTGGCCCGTCAATCCTGCGCTGCTGCTTTGGCCGGATTCACATATTGCCGGAGATAACCTACTTTATAAACCGAACGAACTAATCAATAACGGCACGCTCTCCGCTGTGATTTAGATTTTTTTACCGACCGCAGCCTTTATGGCTAAAAGCCGGTCTACGGAAAAGCTTAGAGGGGTCAAGGTGTTGCCATAAATGCTCATGCAATCCCACTAATGCAGACTGACGTAGATACCAGACGTCGTCTTCAAAAAGGGCTATTCGTGGTGGTGGAGGGCAAAAGAGAAGGCTGGGTATCTGACTGTCCTCATCTTACGAATTCGTTCCACGATTGATGTCGCTCACGCCGAGGATAGTAAATGCCCTTTGGTAGGAGCCACGAGTCACGCAGCACAACTTCAGACGCTTTGATCAACATGCCGCCGACTACGAAACATATCTCTCTCTCAAAAAAAATTCAATACATAGAGAGAAAAGTCTACTCCCCGCTCTTGCCGATCCCATCCGCCCACACGCCGCCCTCATCCAAATGCTCCCCAGGCGGCTCCATCCCATGAATGTGTCCCAACCGCGGACCCTGAAAGTGCTTGCGCCCATCGAGGACCCACGTCGTGCCTGCGATGGCGAGCATGATGCCAAACGCGACGATGCAGTAATTCATGTTGTTGGCTGTGGCGGGCAGTTCAGGGGGGAAGACGAAGAGGACGGTGGTGACAATCGTCCAGAGGATGCCGATCTAAGAAGGAGATTTTAGCTTTTCGCGTTCTAATGTCTCGCTTTCTTCGAGTCACGAATGCGCACGTGTCTTATGTGTTTTGGAACAGCGCTCAAATAAAAGAGGGCGAAAAGAAATTTGACCTACAATGTTCAACACCCAGCCGAAAGCCCCAGGGATTTTGAACGACCGATCGTCAGGCAACATGGCTCGCCCACGAAGGAGGTGTATGGCAGGCGGAATCGCATACGTCACGCCCAGCGCGACAACCGCCGCCGATGTGATGGCGTTGAACGTGCTGCTGGATCCCAAGAAGATGCATCCAAAGACAATCACCCAGCCCACGGTCCAGAATAGCGCATTCAGAGGGACGTCGAGCGTGGGGTGAACGCGCGCGAAGAAGCTGCTAAACGGCATGCCGCGGTCCCGCGCAAATGCATAGCTCATGCGCGTGCTGGCGCAGACGAGCGTGACCGTGGTGAAGACCATGCACAGGAGCGGGAAGATGAGCAGACAGGTGCTCCCGGCCTTACTTTTGGTCGCTTCCATGAAGATCTGCAGAAGGGGTCCCCAGCTGGCCGTGATGACGTCGTCCATGTTGTTGACGCAGAAGAGTAGACCACTGAGGAAGATGAAGCCGGTCAACATGCCTATAACGATGCAGTAGAGCATAATCTTTGGGCCCTGGCGCTGAGGGTTGGGGATTTCCTCGATCATATGGGCCGTTGCATCGAAACCTGGTCTATAAGTGAGTGAGAGGTCGCTAGGGAGCTGCAGTTGATGTCGGCGTCTGGTGAAGGACTACATGAAAGAAGACGAAATAACTCACCCGTCAATGCAAATGCACCCTGGAGCAACCCCAGCATCCACGCAATGCCATCGGGCCATCCAGTATCATTCCTAAAATGTCCATACACAAACTCCCCCGTCTGGAAATTGGGCGCAGCACATGCCAGCACCGTAATGACAATAACGATGAAGCCAGTCACGGACCACAGGAAAGCGGCCTTTGTGAAATAAGGCAGTAACCGCGTGAGCAGCGCGTTGAGGACAAGCGCGATGAGAGCAAAGGCCACATATATGAGAAACTGGTGCCACGGCTGGGCTTTGAACGATGGATGCAACAACTGGATAATGTTCATAACAAATGTGCTTCCCAGGAGAGGGCCCGTCGCGCTTAAGGCCACCCATCCGCACACGTTGATCCAGCCCGTGATGTAGCTGATGCCGCGGCTGGATGACTTCCACGACACGATTGCTGCCCAGTGGTACTGTCCGCCTGCGGTAGGGTATGCCGAAAGGAACTCGGCTAGCGACGCAGCCAGGCAAAGATTGCAGATGCCTGCGACGATGAGGCCCCAGATGACAGCACTAGAACCACCAGACGGGAGCGCGAGCGTGATGGATGCCGCGAGAGCAGTCCAGGTGTTTAGGATGGCGAAAGCAAGGCCGAGCATGGACAGCATAGAGAAGTTGCGTTTGAGTTCCTGCTTATGGCCCATGGCCTCGAGGGCGGCGGCATCGTCGACGAAACTTGCACGTCGTCCATCACCTGGTCGACTGGACTTGGAGCTGGAGCTATTCTCGCGACGGCGAGCATGTGTTGGTACTGATTCCATCTTGGGGATGCAGGCCGATCAAACTCGACCGGACTTCAATATCTGGTACAGGTCGAATTCCGCCAGCTGATCCAGACGTCGTTTCGCTTACGCGCCAAGTTAACCATAAAATCCCTCGTCAAACACACACGTCGAGTCCAGATGCCAATGACAAAGCATCGCGTGTCCTAGAACAGATTCGCAGGGGAACGGAACACAGGAAGACGAATGTGCTCCTCACTCACACGATACGTACATACGGCGCGAGTAACGTGAAGGATTCAGGAAAGGAGAAAAATGCCAACAACGAGCGTGGAAACGTCCATTACCGTCTTTTCCCGTTCCTTTCCCCTCTCCGAACCAAAACGATGGCGCATAGAGCGACATCGGGGGCCGCGGAAAGCAGGCCGTGTTATCTGGGTGACATGTGTAGTATCTGCGTTGCAACTTTCCTTATCCGAGTCTCCAGTCGTCATGCATGATAAGAACTCTCAAGCCGCGGCATCGATCTGCCCGCGACTGGCCAATCTACTCCTTTCAAGATGCCAAGGCGCTGATGGCTAAATTGGGTGCCGATGACATCTGGGGTACCCCGTAATACGTGTGTCCATACTGGGGGACATTCGGGGAACCGAGGCAACGGACGCCTGTGCGGAGCCCCGCGACTGTGGAATGCATTCATGCCAGGATGGGGAGAAAACTTATATCGTTTGTGGCGGATTGATGATGAGAGGGAGGGAACTTGTCAAGTGGAGGAATTGCGTCAACTTCGTGGAATCGTGAAGCACTGGTGCCAGGTGGGTCCCTAGCAGCTTGGCGGTGCGAGTTGATTGGCGCTAGTTCCTTCTGGGTATATAGTCAAAAATAAGAGCTTTTTTTCTCATTGGGGCCTTAGATCAGTGGTAGATTATGTGATTCCAGCGATGGAGTTTCCACAGGGTCGTCCGTTCGATCCGGGCAGGCCTCAATTAGCTTCTACCGAAACATTGTTTTTTTGAATGTCTTTACCATTCTGCAATAACGTCGAGAAGCGTTAATTCTTCTCTTCTCTTTTTTGGCCTTCCTTGTGTGTAGAATCCCGGAAAGGGGACTGAAATCTACCTACTATAACCGCACCGCGAGGATGCCCGACGTTAGAATGTCCGACTTAACTTGTTTGGCTCATCTCCAAGTTCACACTTGTCACGTCTCATGTATTAGAGAATGCGCCGCCTGAAGCAATCATGATTCATACGCCCTTCCGCCGTTTTCTTCGATCAGACACACATTCACTCATCCTCAGCAGATGTACCCGTGATGCGCCAAAACCGACAGACTCGCCACTTGCCAGCTGGAGCTTGGGTGCTCGTTTGCCAGCAACCATGCCAATGAATCACGATGGTCTTGACTTCGCGACTCAGGCTGCTGTTCCGTTTGCCTTCCGTTTCGAAAAGCTATTTAGCTGCTTCTTCTCCTACTTCCGTGGACTTGTCTAGGTGCCGACCCTACTTTCTTTTGTCCCGAAAAGTAAAGGACCTCTTCACACCAAAATTTGATGTCATATCAAGACAGACCAGCAAAACCACAGCCACAGCTATGAGTAGCTCTAAGGAATCCCAGAGCCTCTCGCTTGCTCAGAGCCTCTCCCCCACACAGAACTCCTCTCCCACCCCTCCGCTCATAAACAAAGTATTGGTCCAGAACGAGCGCCTCGTTTCCGAGCTCTTTCCATTCAAAGACGTGGACAAGTTGAAGAAATGGCTGAAGGTAGATTGCATGCAGGGCGCATGGGCCGAGTTCATGCGCGACTGCGTGACAAAGTCGCTCAACGAGTCGGTTGCCGATCCCAACAAGAGCACGATTAAAGTTACCGCGGCAGCCAGGTCCGCCATCGATTTGTTAGGAAACACCAAGTATTTAGTATACCACCCCGATAAAACGGCCTGGACAGTCGATGACCATCACGTGCGATTTATCGTGGTAGTCGTCCGGGACAACCTGCTGCGGGCCTTGTGGGGGGAGTGGCAGTGGCCGCAGAAGAAGCTGGAGATATGCAAGGCTGTGTATGAGTTGTTGTGCTATTTGAAGACAGCATGCCTTAACGTTGAAGATCTGGCTTGTTCATCGTGAAATGGGGGATTGTCTTGGACTTTTGTATTGCGTATCTGCTGCGGTGATTTTCGGAAGAGTGAGATTTAAGAGAATGATATCAATCACAGATAGTATCTCGGCCCCTCGCGGTATCTTATCGAGGGAGCGTCGAAGGATTCGCACTCGTCACACAGCAAGAGTCGAAAGGGAAGTCAACCCAAGGTCCGAATTCAAATATAACACTTGAACTTTTGAGGCGAAATCGTTCATCAAGTGCACTTATAGATTCAGATTCAGCTGCTTTGAATTGACAATTCTCTAAACGAGCAGGATGTGTCTCAGCTCAGTAGTCTTTGTCATGTATAAGACGATTGCATGTAACTTTGTCGGCTGTTAGAAAATCAAGCTGCTTTGAGCTAGGCAAAGGATGCGGCGGCTGACGGTCGGCGGGAGTGGCGTCTGACATATTGTGTAGCCTCGATATAACGATCCTCAGATACAACGATCCTCAGATACAGACGTTCACACCCAGTCTGACCCAGATGGATGCAGCTGTTTTGGGCGGCATCTGGTCCCTGGGTGCATGGTTCCGAGGCAACGGGACAAGCACTCATTCAAAATTCCCTTGCGGCTTCTTTGTTCCTTTTGTAACCTGTGGAATCTGACTCTGGAATCGAAAATATATCCGGCTCTCAGCCCGGCCAATAGGCCGTGAATCGTGATCCACTAATCGGCACGCTCGTTTCGGCATGAGACATTCAATTCTATCAGATGCCTGGAAGCCACTGCGCACAATGAGTATGTACTACAAGTTGGGCTGACGGTCCCTGGCGGTCTCACTAATATTGGGGGTCTCGTGAGTCGTGAGTCGTGAGACAAAAGGCTGGCCCCTTTATCGAGCCATCGACGATCGTACGGAGGTCTGAGATCACAGTCTTTGATCTTTGGCACGCCTGCTGCACATACACAAGACACATGTGTTACAACTTACCTACCGTGTATGATGACGACACGGATTTTGTCGCGACTCGCGAGAATTGCGCATGCAAACGGCAGGAGCGAAGTGATACCCACGGGGCCACCGTACCTGGTCCGGTCGTCCTCCACACGCTCCTCCACTCCTTCACGTCGTAAACTCCATGATACCTACCAGAGAGCGAAGCAATGCAAAATCACAATGCACTTTTCAGTGCTCACGAGTCATGCATAGCATACGCATCAACGCTCATTCGCATTCGCGAATCGCCATTCACGGCATCCACCCGTCGTGCGCCTCCATACCTCGAAGCGTCCAGAAATGGGGCCGAGTCACCGATTCAGGCTTGGATTGGGACAGATGGCGCATTTGGCGTCTCGATCACAACCGAAAGCCGTTAGCGCTGCCGATAATCCCTTCGCGCCTCGTCCACGAACTTGTCGATGAGCATCTCGACGTTGCCAGTAAGCTGATGGCACATTCCAACGGCCAAGCATGCTTTCGCCCAGCCTTGCTGCCTGGGTGCCTCCATGGCGTCCGCCGTATATTTCCGTAAGACGTGCAAATGGGCCATGGCGAGACAGGCCTAGAAACATAATGGGGAGACAGTCCGACGGAATGGGAGGTGTGGCGGAACTGCGAACCCGTGTGCTGTGTGCGGTTTGTCTCTTCTCTTTCGGCAATTTTGCGTTATATGACTGCCTTTGTAGCCCTTGACTCGATTGTGGCCTTGCTTCTCGGTGGACCAAACATCTCCAACCGAAAACGAACGGGGCTCTGGGCGCTGCTGCGGTGCCTCACATGCCATGTTGGAAGACAAGCTTCGAGTGCTCTTTCGCAAGGGCTCTCTTACTTCTAGAGCACGGCGCACACTTCTGGTCCTGTTAATTGTTTTGGTCGCTTTGATCGGCTATCGGATTTCTTTCGCCTCTGAGGCATCATGGGCTGATGAAAGATCTCCTCTTCTGGGATCACACGGTCAGTCATCAACCTCACTTTCACTGCCTCACTTTTTTCTGCTCTTTTTTCGCCTTCGCTTTTGTCTTTGATGTCTTCGTCATTAATTCATTATGATCGTGTTGGATGAATGAATGGTTGATTCGTTTACTTGTCGGAAGCGCGCTATGGAGCAAAGGAGTCATGTTCAAACCAACAGGACGCAATACTGATTTGACGTGTAACAGCCGATCTACACGACGAGCAGGCCCGTATCGGCAAGATCAGTATTCTGTACGGCGGTACTAAGCTGCACTACGAGCGAGCGTTGCAGAGCCACAAACGACACAATAGACAGCATGGCTATCCCATGTTTGTCCAGCGCGTGGATGTGCTGGACGGATACTGGACCAAGCCCGCCTTTATTCATTACATGATATTGCGGGAGCTGCGTAAACCTGAAAGCCAGCGACTCCAGTGGCTGTTCTGGTTTGATGCTGATACAATCATTCTCAACTACAACGTCCCTCTGGAGATCTTCTTGCCACCCGAAGACCACGAGGGAC
Source organism: Claviceps aff. humidiphila group G2b (assembly GCA_018360325.1). Lineage (NCBI taxonomy): Eukaryota > Fungi > Ascomycota > Sordariomycetes > Hypocreales > Clavicipitaceae > Claviceps > Claviceps aff. humidiphila group G2b. Next base: position 25,389 of record SRQG01000204.1, read on the forward strand.
TAAGGAATATCAACATCTTGATCTCGGATGATTGGAACGGACTCAACAACGGCATATTTGGAATTCGGGTGTCACGCTACGCTGCGGAACTGTTTGCCGGCATCCTCGCGTTCCGTGATTTCGAGCCAGAAACCGAGCTAGTTTTCCAGGACCAGAGTGCCATGGAGATTTTGCTGAAGAGACGCAAGTCCATCAATCATGTTGCCAAGGTCCCACAGCGAGTACGTCCGTCGTCGGCCACGTTTCTCTGCACACTGTAGTAGATGGCTAATTCTTTTTATTTGGGCAGTGGTTCAACGCATACGCAACTGACGATGAAAGGCCTGGCTCGTCCTTTGTCCATCCTGGTGACTTTTTGGTCCATTTCGCTGGGACCGGTGCCCGCGACATCAGAATGAACAAATGGGCAGACAAATCCGAGAAGCTAAATTACAAGTGGAACACACCGTTGACCCATCTCAAGTTGCCAGAGGAAATCCAGCGATTCTGGAATCGCACCAAGAGCGTCTGGGACGCGCGCCAAAACCATTGGGTCAAAGGAACCAAGCATCTCCAGGCGAGCATTTTCAACGTGAACATTACCCTGAATGAATGGAGAACAACACCGCAAAATGAAAGCAATAATTTTCTCTCCCTAGCCAAGGCAGAAGAAAAGGCCGAGTTTTTCATTGGCAACTCGACCAAGTATAACGGCGAGATCATCAAGGAGGATCTGCATCAGCTTGGAAAAATTGTTCTGGAGCTGGAAAATGTATGTGGCTTGAGTTTGAGTTGGCTCATTTGTGGCTTGCTGACTATGATGATGATCTGCTAACCGTCGCTTTCTATCCCACAATAGGCGCACAGGGTGTTTTCCGATGATGCCGTCAAGATAAAGGCATCTCTCGAGGAGGAGAGGATTAAGAAGGAGGAAGAGCAGAGAAAGAAGGAGGAGGAAGAAAAGAGGGAGGAAGAGGAAAGGAAGGAGGGAGAGCGGAGAAAGAAGGAGGAGGAGGAGAAAAAGAAGGAAGAGGAGGAGAAGAAGAAGGAGGAGGAGGAGGAGGAGCAGAGAAATGAAGAGGAGCATGAGAAGATAGAGGAAAAGGAGCAGAAAGAAACGAGGGGGGGCAAGTGAGGCAGAGCTCAAGACTCAAGAGGAGGACAACAGGGTCACGGTGGAGCACTGGAGGTACATGATTAATACCAGCAAGTTTGTCTTTTTATCTAATATGTATGAACCAATACCATCTTAAGTTCTTTTGTCTGTGTCAGTATTCAAATCTCAGCTTCGGCGCGACTAGCCAACAGTGCGTATTGGGCCATAGGGAAATGAAATTATGAGGTCGCCGATGTGTCCCAACGACTTCCCTTCGCAGTCTATTATCCCTGGGACGTCGTGCAACGTTTTGATGGACGCAACGGTGTTTGAAACGAAACGTCCCGGAACGCCTCGGACATCAAACCTTCCGCGGACGATCAAATTAGGAGCCATTTCACTACCTTACCAATGCCGAAGTTTCATTAGTCGGACTCGGATCCGTCCGCGTCGTGTTACCTCCTGGAGGCTGCAGCTGGTATTTTGAACTCAATTCAACGAACCGCCTTGTTTGGCCTCGATTGTAGATCTAGCTAGTTGTTTCTTGTCCATACGGTATACATGTGACTATGTGAGTGCAACATGCCGTTATATGGATAATGGCCCTGACGTAATTACAACCTGGATTAGAATCTATCAAGACCGCCACGAGTCGGATCCAAGTGGCCATGCTAGCTAGGTACATACCCCCCCGGCCTTTGAAGACATTCCACAACAACCAGCTCAACAGTCTAGCCTCTAGCCTCTAGCCTCCAGCCTCCAGCCTCCAGGCAGTGGGCAGATATACATCCAGCAGTGAGCACTCAACCTGCAGTTACCACCTACCTCTCCTCAAACTGCCCAGCCACAAAATCAACCACAAACGCCTTCTCGACAATACTATCCGACGACAAGATATACTTCTGCACAAAGGCCCGATGGACGGGATCTTCCCTCACGTAGTAGTTGCGCTCTGCTTCGGAGGCAAACTCCGAGACAAACACGTGTGTGTGGCCGCTCTGCGATTGTTTGTTAATTGGAGTTTTTTTAGTTTTTTTTGGATACTCCCTACATTACACCGTGCTGTGTTTGTGTTGTACACGATCTTTTCCTTTCATCTACTGGTAAAAGGGAGTGTTTGGTGCAGCAAAGGGGTGTGGTGAGGAGAGGGAGTGACTGAATAAGTGAATGGGTGAATGGGTGAGTACTCCGTAAAGGAGTCAGGAGGATATGTACCTGAAAGCCCTCAATCGACATGTCTCTCCCGCCCTTGAGGCTTAGAAGGTAGGGCTTCTGGGTAGCTGTGTGGATGCATTTATCCTTGAGGGCGAGCAATTCATCGCAGAGCTATATGTAAAGTAGTGAGCATTGTATGATTTTTTAAATCTTTCAAGACGGCCGTCTTTTGGAGTGCTCGTCTTTCGGGAGGGGAATGTGGACAGGGAGAAGGAAGAGCGGGGTTGGGAGTGGGAGTGGCGGTGTAACTAACCTTCTTGACGGCGTCGGGGGGGGTACCGCGGTTGAAGCCAAAGGAAACAATGTGCGTGACCGTCATGGTGAATGGTGGTGAGAGTTTCGTGCCGGGTTGTCCTGAGCAAGGGCGGGAATAGTAGTTTCGGATCAGGGAACGAGATGAGCAGGATTAGGTTGAGAAGAGGCGAGGAGGTTGAGGGAAGGTTGAAGTGGTTGATCATACTCCGTAGGCAATGGCTGCGTTTGTTGTTTCACGTTTGCTACCACTTGGCCTCTTGGTGCGGGGCAATCGGATGCATGAGCGGCATTAGCCGCGTGGCGCGGGTTCGCGGGTACGTAACACGAGGAAGCGGCTACAATGTATTGTACATCTACAGAGTATTGTTGTATGTACGGCAATTTGGCCGTTTGCGAGATGCGCTTTGTTCTTTTGTCAAGCAGGAATATTGTCACAGCAATGAACTACATGCGGTGCACGGTGCAGGCGCACGGTGTTGGCTACCTACCTCGTCCTCGGGCGATGACACGATGCCATCTTCTGCTTTTTTCCTTCGGTCGAAGATCGCCTAATCAGAGGGGTACATACTCGGTACACAGTGCGTCAAATAGGGCCAGGACGATCAGGAATCTGCACTGTTCACAAACAAATATCAAGCCCATAGCAGGCCTCATCCTACCCCAGACCTGAACAAAATAGGAGAGAAAGTCGTGACTCAGCTCTGCGAAGATCTATGCTGAGAGCAGGAAATCGATAAGTAGTAATGTACGGGTAAGGTCATTGGGTAAGGCTCTTGAATAAAGGAAGACGACGGACGCAATTTATGTTTCTCAGAGAGTGGCCTACCTAAAGCTCGCCTCACTGTCTCTGTGGAAACCCTTCCACCAGACGAAAGGGAACGGTTCAAGTTTTCGATGGAAAAGGTCCTGTACATACCTACCTTATGCAAAATCTACAGAGTGCCTGCTGAGCTTTATCGGAATTACATTTGTACCTGTTTGACCGGAGTCGGGGCCGCCCCGCCTCCACCTCTTCCGAGTTCCGTCAACTTCACCAGGTACGGAGTATAATAAATCGATATTCTCCGTCGTTTCGAGCTCCATGAGCTCCACATCGATCAGCTCGATGACATGGAGAAGGGAGACGTTATTTTTCACCCCAAGAACTACCTCTCCTAAGGTACATGTAACATACGTACATACATTTAATTTCCACCCCGACGTACCTACCTAGAATCGAATATGTACATATGTACATAGGTATTTAGGTACATAGCGCGTTTCAGTACCCCCGATAGCGCGGTATGTATGTACAATGACGTATATACATACTCTGCTTAGCGGGCTTTGGAGGTAAAGGCTAAAGCAGTGGGCAAGTGGAGCACCCCATCACGCGGCGCGTCGCGTCAACAAAAGAAAACTATGTTTTCTTCCATCACAGCTTTCGTGCAATCACCATTTCACAGCATCCCGACCTCGATCTTTAAGCAATACTTTTTACTTTCCATCGGTTTCTCAAGTTCAAGATGAGCTCACTGTCATCTTCATCATTGCAACCACCGAGCTCTCAGCTTGGCACGTTACGCAGCGCGACATCCCTCGTCCTCGACACCACCATCGCAGGGTGAAGATTATGACAGCTCTGTTAGTCGCCCATCTCCCCAGGAGAACGCCGAAAACGATCGTGACAGCGCCTTAGGTGCTGACTCTGAGCTCGAACGCGCACCTCGTCGGCATCGACGGCGCGTACTAGATTACATTCCGCGTCGTCGTAATCACGGTTAGCTCCGCGAGCCTTGAGGTGGTCGAAGGCGAGGATTGCGGCCTTACAGACCTTTGGAATGCCGATATCAGCGAATTCGACCATCTGCCACCGCCAGAGGTGGTGTCTGAGAGCTTCGATGACGCCCTTGCTGGCGTTACTGCGTGGGCAAAAGAGCATGGGATGTGTTACAGGAGGCAGAAATGGACCGATACTCGTCACCACAATCTTCTGATGGTCTACACTCGCGCTGATGATCGTCGTGTGATGGTCGATGAAGACCAGTAGCGGCCACGGCCAGGAGCTACGTCGCAGAGGACTGATTGTAAGATGAAGTTCCATCTTCCGGCGGTTGATCATACGCAGCTGGACGGCCAGTGGAGGGGCAAATGGTGCTCAAATAGAGCCAGTATCATTCAAAACCATCCTCCGGTACGTGATGTGTTTTTCTTTTCGAAGTTGAGGCGGGAAACGCGCGATGATGAGCTGAGGACGTGGCTAAAAACTAATTGGCCTCTTGTGCAAGGTCCAAAACAGGCGGGTTTGTTGTTGGGAAAGAACTTCCCCGAGGCAGTTTTCAAACGTCAAGACCTCGCCAACGAACTTCGAGCTTTGGATCAGAGTGAGATGGCTAGGCGGTCCAAAATTGAGGTGCTGTTTGCGGAGTTGGAGGCTGCAGAGTACTGGTACAGGTGCGTGGAGGTAGAGCTGTTGCTAGACGGGCTCAAGTCGCTTACTCTCTTGACTAGGTACAAGACCGACTCAGACAATGTTATCACCCATCTCGCTTTCATCGACCCACTATGCCTTAAGAATTTGAACTCCTCGCCAGATGTGTTACTTCTCGACTGCACCTTCAAGACGAACAAGTATAACTTCCCGCTGCTGAATCTGGTTGGCTCAGACGGCCATAATCGCACGATTCATCTAGGTGTCTCGATGTTGAGGCAGACAGGCGAGGCGTCTTACACCTGGGTCCTAGCCGAGCTCAAAGCTCTCTTCGAGTTCATCGGCATTCAAATCGAGCTGTGGCTTACAGACAATGAACCAGCTCTCGTCAACGCGCTCCAAGCTATATTTGTTAACCTGAGGATCAACATGTGCACCTGGCACATGAACAAGGACGTTCTCAGTTACTTGCGAACGCAGCTGTCAACTCAATTCGGCCGTCATCATGAAGGCAGGGCATACGAAGATAATGACAGCACGACTGGGTTTATTAACCTCTACAGAGCGCTCATAGATTCTCCCACCGCCGCCGATTACGAGACTCGCCTGGCAGATTGTGAACGCATGTCGCACGAGGCTATCCCAACATTTCACCAGCTTTTCCTTGTGTCTGTTGAGCCAGTATCGCTTCAAGTACGCCGTCGCCTCGTGTGACATGCGTTCACAGTCTGCCAGGCGAGCCTCGTAATCGGCGACGGTGGGAGAATCCATGAGCGCTCTGTAGAGGGTCATGAATTCAGTCGTGCTGTCATTATCTTCGTACGCGCTGCCTTCACGATGACGGCCGAGTGTTTCCGGACCAAGTGAAACGCCTCCTCGCCGTTTCTTTCGCGGTAATCCCTGTTCATCAATGGGGTTGTGACTATGTAGGTTGGATTGATTTTGGGAAACCTCGAGAGTCGAGATCATCCATTGGTCGCCGATGCACTTGCGAATGTGTTGTAGGCTTCCTTCATCACTTCGGTCAGTCGCTCTTTCCGTGACGGGACAAACGCGCCTGATTCTAGGATTTCATTCTTCTTGCTGCAGTGCTCCGACTTTGACGTCCAGAGAGAGGGCACCATCAATACCTGGCACAAGGTGGCTGCGAGAGAGGCACCATTGCTGCGGGGGGTACCTATCGGGCTCGCCGATGCCGATTCTGCAGTCGTCATGGTCTTTGGAAGCGAATTGGCGGAGATACCGCGTTCCTCTTCCTGTCATTAGGTACAGTACGATCCAGGTCTCTTCGTGTTGCAGCGAATACCTCTTGACAATGTGCTATAACTTCTAGTTTTCGGCCAATTGGGCAGTGTACCTAAGGGGTTACATTAGGTACCTCATACATAGAATTTACTCCGTCGGCGAATGTACTCCTCATCGATCTGCGATATGATTGGCTGCAAGCCCCCTGTTAGTTACCTGTGGAGCTGGATGACGTGCTTGTGTCCAATCACATGCGCGTATAAGGTACTGTACATGTAAGAGGTAACAATGTACCTACTCCGTAGCCAAGAAGCAACTCCGTCGTCAACATCGTCCTTCTTGTTTTCTGCACGCACCTCGAACCTCGGTCGCCTAACCCTACCCTAACCCTTTCTTGTCTTGGCTTCCGTCAGTGCTACATTGTAATCAGTTACTGAACCAGCCAAAACAGGCGATAGATCGACCTTTGACGGTCGCTGTACTGTGCTACTTTGTAAGTTGTGCACATCTATTACCTCTGTACAGATGTAGATGTACTCTGTAATACCAGCCCAGATGACACAATCTCGCTTCAATGATTGCCCACTGTAAGGCGATGACGAGTCTGGAAACGGTCCTGTAACGCACGCAGTGTAGATTGAAACTGATGATACAGTTTCCCGCGGGCCGCGCGATGGTGCACGAGCTCCCGTCTCTAACGAGTAAACGTGCTGCCGCATGTCCGGACGTGCCGATCGTGAAGTTGGTGCGCGCCGCCAAAGTCTAAGGTTCCGCGAATCTCGACATGAAACGGTCCATGAGTCGCGGATTGATTGGCTCGACCGCCGGCCCTTGCATGGGGCGGTGTAAGAGTCGTGGTCCGGGATGCGGCAAGGGATTGAACAAGTCGTTCCTTCCCTCAAATAGAATCCTGAGTCCGCAGCTGGTCGGGTTGATCGGATGATCGCAGAATGATCCAGACGGGAAGGAACGACTCAATTCAGCATTCTGCTGCACGGACTGTGGCAACCTGATTGAAGTAAATCATCATCTCAGGGGCCGTTAGATGAACAGCTGTGCAGAGGCAGCGCCGACTGTGAGCGGCCGGTTATCGAAACCATCTTCCAACTTGGGTCTGATCCGTCACCTGGTTCATCAATTGGCAAACCGCTACCGCTCGAAACAGAACCTCGCTCAGCCAACCTCGACGCCCGCCGCTCGATATCCCAGATATGGCGCTCCGGAAGGGGAGATTAAAAAGATTCGTCGTCATCGCCATCTACATTTGTGTCATTGTGGCCCTGGTTCTCTACATGAGACCCGCTTACCCGCCGCCACGAGCCAGAAGCTTGTTCGGCCAACCGCCAGCCACTACGAATTCGCACAAATCGCCAACAACAGCCTCAAGCGCAACTGCAGACGACAGATGGTTATGCCAGGCGAGCGATGCGCGACTTGCGGACATACAGCAGCGATACGACTTGAAGAAGCCGTTTCAATACTTGCGACGAGCAGTACGCCTGACCCGGAGCCCGGATGTCCACCGCGAGAGCTTGACGAAGCTGAACCAGCGACTCCTCCAAAAGGACTTTCAGTTGATACAGCTGGACTCTCCAGCCCAGAACGCGGTGGCATCTCCCTGCGCCGAGCCCCTCGAGGTTCAGGTACCCGCCTCGCGGTTCCCGCAAGAAGTCGACGCCTCGGAACTGATATTTGGGGTTTCCACCACTTTTGAGCGATTTAAGTCGTCCGGTCCAATTTTGATACAGGACTGGTCGTTTTGGTTGACTGATGGCTCAAGCCGTTCAAATGGCGGCAAACTGGTCCTCATGCTCCTGAAGGCAAGCTCCTGGCAGCTGCGAAAAGCCAGAGCACAACTCCACGAGGCCGGAATAGACGCCGACGTCTACGCATCCAATGAGAAACTGCCCATGGGGGCAAGAAACTTGGCCCTCGTTCCGACAATGTACACGAACCCCCAGGCCAAAACGAAGAAGTGGTTCGTCTTGTGCGATGACGACACCTTCTTTCCCAACATGCATGCCCTGCTAGCCGAGTTGGCCAAGCACGACGCCTCGTCCCCCCTATACATGGGGGCTTTGTCGGAAGACAGTCTTGCCGTTGAGAAGCACGGCATGCAAGCCTTTGGCGGTGCAGGCATCTTTCTCTCGCGCCCAATCGCCAAGACCATCACAGACAGCTTTGCAGAGTGCTCTTCAGAGGAAAAGATCGATGAAGCGGATGGGCAGGGCGACCGGCTACTGCGGCAGTGCATCCAAGAACACTCTGCGGTCCATTTAACGGCCATACACGACCTCTGGCAGCTCGATCTCTTTGAAGACCCCTCTGGATTCTACGAATGGGGCACCCGGCCCTTATCGCTCCATCACTACCGCAGCTGGCACCATGCCAAGCCGAGCGACCTCACCGCGCTGGCCTATATCGGGGGCGAGGACTGCACCCTGCAGCGATTCCAGACTTCCGACGATTTCATCCTCTCGGGATACTCGATTGCGCAGTACCCGCAAGGAATCACCTTTGACACGAGCCAGGTAGAGAAGACGTTCCGAGCCGAGGACGACCAGGGCTGGAACCTTGACCATAAGATGGGGCCGCAGCGGGGGACGCTCTCGCAGACTGGCAAGAAGATTGCGTGGAAGATGGCTGAGTCTTCTTTTCAGGAGGACGGGAGTTTGTTGCAGACGTATATTCGACGGGCGAATGATACGCGTTGGGTGGATGAGAGGGGGGATTCGATGAGCGGGTATGATGGCGTCGTGGAGTTGGTTTGGATGCGGGGTTGATCTTGGCTCCTGGCATGAACATGAATTCGGTTCTTTTGTGTGAATAGTAGCGTTTTGTTTTGCTTTTGAGTTAGCATTGATACCACTTTTCAATTTTGGGACGTTGCGTTGCAGGTCCTTTGTTACACAACTACCGTCGTGCGTCTTTCAGTTTCAGTGTGATGCATGGTGCTGCGCGGAAACATCAATACTGCCATCCCACGGGAGAAAGAACCTTGAGCTGCGTCATGGTTGTAAAGCCCTTTGATAGTCTAGCTCAGTCCAGATAAATCTGCAACGCAACGTCCCAAAAGTGGTATCGATGCTAACTCACAAGCAAAACAAGCGCTACTATTCACAGAAATAAATATCTTGGAGACGTATTCTCACCTCTCCCTGACATGCCTTATACCCTTGAGCATGGGCGTCCGCGTCTGCTCACGGTGATCTGAGTCAGGGTGGACACGGGGTGATGTTGCTGGCTTGATAAGTTCTTCGGAAACATCAGCGGTAGCTTCGAACTGGGTGTGGTGATGTTATCGTTGTTGTGGTGGCGATGGATATTGGTTGCCGAGGGGGTGAAGGCAGGTTAAGATATGGTGTCTGGGATCGCGTTTTTGTTCTTCTTTAGTTATGCTGGGCGGGACGTCGTCTGGTCGTCTGGGTGTCGTCTGCGTACAGATATCGTTGTCGGTGTTCTCTCAACTCCATCCTGTTTCCAACTTAGTTGTCTACTTTCTCTCCACCCAGGTCATCACCTACGTGTAAAGAGAGACATCCATCCAGATATACTCCTCAACAGCTCGTCCGGATACCCCGTCCGAATACCATCCGGTCCATCGTGAATTCCATCCGAGCATCCTCTACCCCCATGCCCCCCCATCTCTCAACCATCCCACCCTCAAGAGTGACTCAAAATAGCTTCACCCAACTCCCATCTCTCCCCCTCCCCCAACCCACTCCTCCATCTCCCCCCTCGGCGTCCACCGCCCATCCACAGCCTCCATCCCCATCACCCACCCCATCAACGCCGCCACCGTCAAAATCACATGCGATAACACCCAGTCCACCATCGCCAACCTCTGCCCCGACAACACATGCACCCCCCGCAGCCTCGGCCAGCTCCCCAAATCCGCATACACAGGAATACAATCCAACCGCGCGCACATAACCATCACACGCAACTCAATCCATACCCGCAGCAGCAACCGCGCCAACAACCCCCAACGTTCCTTACGCATCCTCCCCCGCTGCCTCATACCCTCGAGCCGCACCCCGTTGACATTCCTACACAACAGCATCTCTTCCCCGTCTGGCGGATCCCATCGCTCCAGCACCACGACGGGGTGGCTGCCCCCCGGATCAGCACGCGCCCATTCATGCGGGACGAATTTATCGATCCGGATTTCTGGGTGGTTAGTCGCGGAGGCGGATACGATGCGGTGGCGGGATCCGATGCGGAGGCGGATGCTACCTTGTAGGACTTTGAGGTATTCCGTGTGGGCTTCGTGCCAGTGGAGGCCGCTGGACCATGTTGAGGAGGGGGGGAGGGAGACGAGGATGTGGTTTGGGGGGCAGAGGTCGTAGGTTATGCCGTTGGGGAGATCGCGCGTGAGTATGTTGGGATTTGAGTTGGGAGGCATGTTTATTTTGTGCCCGTCTGGTGATTGTAGGGTCTGCGAGGGTTTCGATGTAGGACGGACTGCAAAAGGGGGTATGTTTGCGATAAGATGTTGTTGGATGGGCGTGTGTCCAGTGTGTGTAGTATGGATGAATCCGCGAAAGGGGGCTGGTAAAGGTGATGATGAGATTGGATGGGAATAATGCCATGGATGGCTGTTTTGTCGGAATCGCCACTTGCACCGTGCTGAACGACACGTGGTGGGGAGGGAGGGATGATGTATGCATGCGTCACGACGACATGTACATATGTGTTGCATTCCATTCATTGGCTACAGCGGTGTCAGGCTCAACATTATTAATAAATGGCAGCTCCTGTCATCACTCTGAGGACATTGATGTTCTTAGGCTCCCGGGCCGAACCGTCACGAAAAGATGAAGGATAACATGCTTGTCCGATGTCATTGCTGTGTAGGTATTTGTATAGCGCAGAGCTGTCATTGGGGCTTTTACACGGATACTTGCGCAGAGTCCAGCAGATGCCAATACAACGTACTGCGACTTCCTATGTATTAGGTAAGAAAATACTTGAACTGGATGTCGACAGCGCTGACAAGTTGCAAACCCCCAATACGAAACAGCGTCCCAATCTGAAGAAAAGTCCATTTTCAGAAACAAGCGCTCCGCTAAAATGATGTTTTCGCCTCTACATTTGAGAGCAAAAAGACCTATCGCTCCCTATAAACTCAGAAATGCCATGTTCAAGACCCGAACGCGTTACGCCTCACCCGACTCTGAGGCCATTTCCTGTGCCTTCCCTTCCAAAAGCGCTGCTAATCCCATTAAGCCATCCCTGGAGCTACCCGATCCCAACAGATGGTCCAGCGGAGTCTTACCATGATCATCCGGGGAGGTCATGTCCACGCCCTTATCCCTCAAATGCAAAATGTCCCGCGTCGCGTCTGCGGCGGAGTAGTCCTCTACATGAATGAACAGATGGACCGTGAGATGAATCATGTTGTGTCCGAGTGGGGAAGACCATTTAGCAGCCAAGTCGTCTTCAAACTCGTGTAGCACAGCTATCCTCCAGCTCCATGGTTGCAAGGAGATAAAGGCTATCATGATCAACGCGTCTTCCAATAGTGCAGGAAGGGGCAGGTGTGTAAGTATATCGTAGAGTTGCCGGCTTTTGTTGAGCGCTTCTTTGTAAGCCATTATCACCGTATGGGGCGTGATCTGGTTGACGTGCTGCCACCACCAGGCGTTGTAGGGGTCCTCACACCACTTCTGGAACATTTCGTCTTCCTGCCCTTTATGTTGCCACCACGCGTTGTATTTGTTCGTTTCCCATAGTCGTGGTATCTCACACCAGCGACGGAAGGCCAAGTTAACCTCGTGTTCATGGATCGTCGCCCCATTCTCGCATAGCAGGTCGAAAAGCCAATCTGGCTCGGCTTTAAGGTGATCTAAGACGCGGTACAATGGTGAAGGCCATCTCTGCGCAGGAATCGTGAGATTCAAGCCTCTATCGATCGAGTCCCTCAACAACTCTCTGAGTAAACCTAGTGACGTATCATCGCCAGCAGCGAAATAGATACCCTCGATTATTTCGTTTACCATGTTTGTGTTCCGCTCGAAGTTTCTGTTGATATCTACATGGTGTTCCAGGAGAAAGTAGATCACGTGCTTCAGTTCCGGGCGAGAGATGGGAAACAAGACGTAGCGCTGCACGGCAAACCCTAGTACAGACGCTCCGTCTGGATTGACGCTGCCTCCCAAGTTCACGAATTCCCGAACACAACTCATGTGCTCTTCAAACGGCTTCGGATCCGCAATCGTACAGGATGAGAATTCCAAAATGCCCGAATACAGAGGAGTATGTAAGGCACCATCTCTTGACTCCTTGTCTGCCCCGGTCTCCACCGCAATCTGCATACCTTGGGTGCAGCCGGTGATCAAGGCGACGTGAAGTGGTGTTGATTGAGATTCTCGTGGGCAGGGCTCATCGATATATTCGCGAAAACCGTCAAAAAGACATTGCCACTGACGATAATCCGTGGTCTGGTCGGCAGCCGCGAAGTGTAGGATAGACATAGCTTTGGGGCCACCGCGACGGCGCAAGTAGACGATCATGGCTTCACGGCCGGCTCCATGCTCGACGAGAAGCTTGCACATGTCGGGATTGTTCTGTAGGAAGGCCAGGAAAATGGGAAACGCCGAACCGAAACGGAGATCCCGGCAGAAGATGGAAAGGAAGTAGCTAGCTCTTAGCAAGACTTCCTCTGAGCCCATTAATTCCCGGAGCAGGTTTGAGCAAGGGATTTCGAGACTCGCTTTCATGTCCAACAGTGTTTTCGTAAGGCGCATATTCCCTAAGAAGACGGCGAAATGTAGAGCAGTCGACATTTCGTACATTATTTGGTCCTTATTCAATCGTGCTCTATCAGACTGTGAAAGACGCCGTTTGACAGCGTTGATCTGACCTCCCCACCGACGAGAATAATCCAGCGTTCTGAGCGCGGAGTCAGTTGACTGCTCGTCAACTGCATGCGCAGCCATCCATTTGATCGCGAACGAGTCGTTCTCTTTGGAATCTCGTTTATAAAGCTCCTCATTAGTGACTTCGTACCAAGCTCGGCAACTCCGGCCAAGGCGAGAAAGCGACTTCTGTGTACTGAGGAAAGACAAAATTTGAGTTTTTATCTCTGTTGGGAGAAGGGCCATAGGGCACGTCGACTCCTCCGTATTCCGTTCTCGGGCCATACCACACCACTCACGAGCAGGAGAACCCATATTGGCCTAAAACTGGTCGTTTTCTGTTGGCTTGCTGGTCAAGTTTTGTCCTTGAGGACACCAGACATGGGGGCCAAAGAAGCGTTGTCGCAGGGGAGTCACTCGGCGCGATACTCGAAGGCGTCGTGTCGGAGAACGCGGTCGCGTGGTAGAGAAAGTGATGAGAAGCAGCACTAACGAGAGCTCATCACATTGTCTTTTCGTACGTCAAGGATCTTGGCAAAACTTGAATCCCTCGTCGTAATGAACATGAGAAGTGCGCAGACAGTCTCGGACTCGCGGGTGAGTAGCAAGAGATTATCGTACTTGGGGAGGAGGTGGTGATTAAATGAAGTTTTCGCGCGTAAGCAATCAGTGCACGATGCAGCCTTTTATTAGGTGATGCTCACTGATACATAGCTATGTACCTATGTACCTATGTATGTTAGGTATCTACAGAGCAACGTACGGGATGCATTATGTACTACTCCGTACATATTAGGTAGGTATACTAGGTACCTAGGTGCCTAGGTACCTAATATGGTCCCATACCTAGGTACCTATCAGTACCCCCATTCTGTTGTTTGGCCGGCAGCCCACTCCCGATCCGGCAATCCAGCCTGATCTCGCCAAAAATGCCCAGGGGACTTCTTCCCTTCGCCTATTCACCCTGACTCCCGTGAGTCGACGGCCTACATACCTACATCCCTACTACAAACGTACATACACACACAACATAGCTGGCAAGACGCAACGCCGCAGCAGAATCGGGAAGCAAGGATTGGGGCCCGCGGGAAGTGTCCGCATTCTTGTTCCATTTTCGAAACAACAGAAGGAAGCCGCAAGTCTGCCGAGCCTTTATCTCCCGTTCTGGCGGGAACCGGGATACCGGAACATCTTAACCATCGCGATGTCAAAACAGTAAACGGCCCATTGTTACCGACGGGCCGAATAAACGGTTAAAGATGTCAAGTTAGGATCTGGTTATGGGTCTCTGCCGCTCTTCTCCACGTCTAGCTGGTCAGATTCAAGTTTCAACACCATCAGAAACCCCGTACATCATGTCAGGCTGTCAGCTCTCAGTCTGGCGGCGCATCGGCGCGGCATTACGGCATGACACCTGGGCTGCGAGGACTACTATCGAAAATCTTGGCGAAAATCTCCGATTGACTTCCATGTCATGGTGTAGACAGTAGCCCCATCCCTGCACCTGAACAATCAACATTGTCATAATGAAGGCTATCTGATTGAGACGGGGCGGTTTTTACGGCGTACTGGATTTTTGGACGAAATTTGCGGCGCCTATAAAGCCTCCGCAGATTCCCGTGAAAGATTTTCACGTTGTTGTCAGGCGAGAAAGTTGAGCGAACCAGAGTAGCGCTGTCACATCTACACGTTACTTTGAGTCGGTTCAAGGCAGAGACTTCTCATTCTGTGCGCGTGTTCTCACTAATAACGCGGATACCTTGCAGTTGCAACATGTTGGCCGTGTCTCTACTGGTATTCTCTTATTTGGCAACGGCCATGTCCGTTGTCGGTATCGGGGACTATGTGAGGTCCCTCGCGTCAAGAGAAGCAAGTTAGTGTTGTTCCCATGCTGCTCTTATCAGCCGACTTCTTCTACGGACTACCTCCCCCTTGGCTTGTCTTCCTCTTATTCATGCTGCGTTTTTGGCTACATCCTTTCTTGCCGTATCTCATAATCTAACATTTGAAGCAAAATCCCACCACAGCCGGCATACCTGCCCAAGACTTTGATAACATCAAGTTCTACTCCCAGCACGCTGCAGCCGCGTACTGCAACTTCAAGGCCACGGCAGGCAGTGTTCTTAAATGCGACAAGGGCGCCTGTCCGCTCGTGGAAAAAAACGCGCCCACTGTCCTGGCATCTTTCGAGTATGTCCCCTTCTTATCGAGAATTCTCACCCATTGCAGTCACTGACGCGGGCTTACGCTGTCTTCTTTTCTCCTACAACAGGGGTTCATCCACCGGCGTAGGCGCCTACGTGTCCTTGGACGAAGCGCGCAAGGAAATCGTACTCTCCATGCGCGGAAGTGACAGCATCCGCAACTATCTGACAGACATCTTTTTCTTTTGGCATGACTGCCACTTTACCAGTCACTGCAAGGTTCATGCTGGCTTTTCCAAGAGCTGGAGGGAAATCCGAGACGACGTCACATCGGCCGTGCAAACGGCGCGCGGCCGTTTTCCGAAATACCGCTTCGTCACCGTGGGCCATTCACTCGGTGCCGCATCCGCTCTCCTCGCCCTGGCAGATTTCATACAGGACGGGATCCCGACGGATCTTTACACGTATGGTAGTCCGCGGGTCGGCAACGATCATTTCGTGGACTGGATAGATAGCCAACCCGGGGTGCGCTTTCGCGTCACGCATGGCAGCGATCCTATTGCGAAGCTACCCCCCATCTTGTTTGGGTATCGCCACACGTCGCCCGAATACTGGCTTTACAAGGGGGGAGGCGTACAGGACGAGCCGGATGTAGATGTCCGCGTATGTGACGGGATCAAAAACACGGACTGTAATGCCGGGACGGGGGGGCTGGATGTATGGGCGCATATGAATTACTTGGGAGATACATCGGCGTGCATGGGAGACCCTATCGTCAAGTGGAAGCGCGATGACGCCACGGATTCTGAGCTGGGGCAGCGTCTGATGGACTGGAGCCAACAGGACAGGGATTTTGTCAAGGAGAACAGCAAATAATTTTTTTGGACTTTCTTTCGATGCAGGGACCAAAGAGCGGAGTTCTTGACTGAAACACTGATGACGACATATTTTCATGTATGATGTACGGAGTTGAAAAGGGAAGCTGGACACTGTGGGTTGGACATACAATTACAGCCACATGTACATTATTAGTGCTTCAGGATCCAGGGACTCACAGAAACTGTGTATGTAGTACAATGTCTGTTTGTATGGAAAACGTTGTGAAGATGCGGCTTATCATTCTATATGGTCTAAATAATAGGTTCACCGTTCTAAATCATGAACATGGGTTGCACCGTTGCAGGATCGCTATAGACGGGTTTAGAACCATTATAGTTGAGCTCCAGGATGATATCACACTAGATGAGGTGCAGGATCGCTTCAGATGGGTTGTGCACCGAAATAATAGCTCTTCTGTCCGTCCCACTCCCGGCTGCTGACGGCACACAAGGGTACATCCCGCATGCGGCATGAGACACTCGGATATCGATCGGCCCCCTTGTACATAGCTGGCTACCATGTATGGATTGAACTTATAAGGCCCGCTCTACTTAGTTCGCCGACGACGTCAAAACAGTTTCAAGGTATGTCGCCAGCTCGAGAATTGAGTCGGCGTCGTTTGAGTCATGTGATGTAACATTGGGATTGTCGCCCGAGTAAAGACGCGCCTGGCTGCGAAACTTCATATAGCGCACTAGGCACACCCACGACTCACGAGGATCGTGACCCGCGGAACTCTCACACTCTTAACCTTCATGCATTCAAAAAGATGGACTCTTTCATTTTCGGACACAATCGGAAGATGCAACCCATCACATAATCAGTATATTTTACGGTTCACCTGCTCACAGGAACTTGCCTCCAGGGTAATCAACTCCGGATTAACGGCCTTTTGTTGAAAACATGCTCAAACGCCTGCTGAGAAATGTGCCGACAAGCGACATTGACATATACGAGCTGTGATTCTAAATGTGCCATGGCCCATGATGACTTTGAAGCTCTCGCTGCAGAGACCAACGTTGTCAACATTGTTGCGCGGGTGCGCGGTATCTCCATGCCGGCATTTCTGCAGGTCCACCATATAGGGGAGGGTTGAACAGGCTTCCGAATCCTTGGCCTGTCCGGGTTTCGCTTTTTCTCTGATCACTGATCAATGACGCGGTCACGCGAAGCTTTTGCAGGGACCTGCAGGAATTGTGTAGGTATGGCTGCCAGAACGGGATCATCCGCTTCAGGCACGATTTTGTAGAAAAGTGTCTTGAGATTGGGATCGATCTTGTTGATGACGTTTGGCGCCGTGAAGATAGAATTCCTCAACAGCAATGTCGCGAGACAAGACATAATGGCCGACCGGGCCTTTATGCGACGAAAATTCGGGGCCACATGAAAGACACTCGTGTATTCCTGCGAGCCCAGATTTGCGCCGTCGTAGATCGTGATGTTCTCCATCGTCGGCTGCGCGAGAGAGTTTCGGGACGAAGGAGGCATCTTTTGGACAAATTGCGGGCAATCTTGTGCATGAGGTACTCGGGCAACGTCCGAACGTACAGACTACAGTACGCCTCCAGGAAGCCGTAGAGAGGCGGACGTATTCGCAGCCGTAGAAAGTGGCCCAACCTATTCCACACCTATCTATCGTGTACTTCAGTCTCAACGCGTTTGAAATTTCATCAGTACACAACTAGATAGATATTGCATTTCATTCATTGGCTGCAGAGCCTGCAGCGGTGTCAACTCGACCATTAATAATTTAAAACTCAAGACCAGCTTCTGTCACCAGTCAGAGGACATTCATGATAGTAGGCTTCCGAGCCGAACCGTCACGAAAGCATAACATGCTTGTCCGACGTCATCGTCAAGTATTTGTATAGCGCAGAGCTGTGATAGGTGCTTCCAAACAGAACTTGCACAGAATTCAGCAGATGCGCCAGTGAGACGAAAAGCGGCTGCTTAATAGGCAAAACGAAACGTGGTTTATCTATGAAGCGATGTTGTCTTGAGCTCAACCCTCAGCCTCTGAGACCCGAAGACCAATCGCGGGGACAAAATGGATGACTGCTAGGAAGCAGTCCCAATTTATTTCCAGTCACCTTTGCTAGGAGGCAATGGTACTGAAGAATAGGACCATCGATGCTTTGCAGCCGTCTGATCCTTCTGGTACAAAACTCGGCGCTGAAGATATCCCAACATAAGCCTAATTTTGGTCATGAGTTCATTAGAAGCGACCGGGCCGTCTACAGTGACAGTCTACTTCTGGATCCAGAAGTGAAAACACCATTTTATCGTTGCCCTTGTATTTGAAAGTGGACATGACTTTGGATTGGGAAGCTGTTTCGAATTCGAAATCTGTCGTCTACCGGTGATATGGTTCGGCATAGGTCTTACGCGGCGTATGTGAAATCGGGCTTAGGCTGGACGTCGACAGCGTCAAGTCGCAACTGGCAACGTATGGAACAGCTTCCCAACCTGAAGATAGTACCGCTTTCAGAAACAACCGCTCCGCTGAAATCATGTTTACGCCGCCGAATTCGAGAGCAGAAAAGCCGATCGCTACCTATAAATTAAGAAATCTCGTGTTCATGACCCGTCGACCCGATTGCTTACTGGGACGCCCTCAGGCCAGTTCCTGCACCTTGTGCATCTCCCCTTCCAAAACCGCTACCATTTCCATGAAGCCATCCTTGGAGCCATCCGATCTCAGCAGAATGTCCAGCGGAGTATGTCCATAAACGGTCCGCGAGGATATCTCTACACCCTTATCCCTCAAGTGCAAAATATCCCGCGTCGCGTCTGCGGCTGAGTAGCCCTTTACATCAATGAAATAACGGACCGTGATGTGGATCATGTTTTGTCCGCCGTTGAAAAACCATGGGCATCTGGCACGGAAGTCTTCTTCAAACTCATATTGCACAGCTAGGCTCCAACTCCATGGCTGCAAAGAGATCAAGGCCATTTTGACGAATACGTCGTCCGATGGTGCAGGAAGGGGCAGGTGTGTAAGTATATAGTAAAGTTTTCGTCCTTCGTAACGGAACGCTTCTCCATAAGCCAATTCGACCGTGCGGGGAGAGATGTGTTTGACGTGCTGCCACCACCAGGCGTTGTAAGGGTGCTCACACCACTTCAGGAACATTTCGTCTTCCTGCCCCTTATGTTGCCACCACGCATCATATTGATTCAACCTCCACAGTTCTGACGTTTCACACCAGCGGAGGAAGGCTGAGTTCACCTCGTCCTCAAAAATTGTCGCGCCATTCTTGCAGAACAAGTCCAAAAGCCATCCTAGCTCGGCGTCACGACGATGAGATAAGACGCGGTACAATGGTGAAGGCAATCCCGGTACTGGCATCGTGAGGTTCAAGCCTCTATCGACCAAGTCGCTCAACAACTCCTTGAGTAGTTCTTGTGCCGGAGGATTGCCAGACCACTCGAGAAGACCCTTGACTATTTCGCTTACCACGTTTGTATTTTGCCGACCGAGGGTTCCGTAACTTCCGTGGATATCTGCATGGTTGTCCAGGAGGAAGTAGATCAGGCGCCTCATGAGAGGGTGGAAGACGGGACAGGAGGCGTAGTGCAGCACGGCATGCACTAGAATAGAGTCTCCTTCTGAATTGACACTAGCCCCCAACTCCAGGAATTTCCGAAAACACATCGTGCGCTCTTCAAACGTCTTCAGATCCGCGTGCATATCGTGTGGGATTCCTAGAATGCCGACTGACAGAGGCATACGCGAGGCAGCATCTCTTGCCTCTTTGTCTGCCCCGGACTCCACCGCAATCTGCATGCCTTGGGTGCAGCCGCTCTTCAGGGCGATGTGAAGTGGTGTGGATTGAGATTCTGTTGGGCTGGGCTCATCGATATATTCGCGAAACCCGTGGAAAAGGCATTGCCACTGGCGATAATCCGTGGTTCGGTCGGCAGCCGCGAAGTGCAGGACAGACATTACTTTGGGGCCAGCGAAGGTTTCAACGTTGATGGCTTCACGGCCGGCTCCATGATCGATGAGAAGCTTGCACATGTCGGGGTCGCTCTGGAGAAAGGCCAGGAAAATAGGGAACGCTGGGCCGAAACTGCATCCCTCGAAGACTTTCTGGAAGGACCCAGCTCTGAGCAAGAGTTCCTCTGCGCCCATTATAGTCCAGAGCAGGGCTGGGCAAGGGATTGTTAGACTTGCTTCCATGTCCAGGAGCGTTTGCGTGAGGCGCATATTCCCCAGGAAGACGGCGAAATGTAGGGCAGTCGACTTGTCGTACATTATCTGGTATTTGCCATCTGATCTTGCTCCATCCGATCGTGAAAGACGCGGTTTGACAGCGTCAATCTGGCCTCCCCACCGACGGGAATTCCCCAGAGTTCCGATCGCGGAGTCGGTTGTCTGCTCGTCAACTGCATGGGCAGCCATCCATTTAATCGCGAACGACCCGTTCTCTTTAGCATCCCTGGTGTAAAGTTCCTGGGTAGCAGTCCCAGACCAAGCTCGGCAACTTTGGGCTAGGCGAGAAAGCGACTGCTGTGTACTGATGTAGGACATGATTTGGATCTTTGTCTCTGGAGGGAGAAGAGCCATAGAGCACCTCGACTTCTCCGTATTCTGCCCCCGGGCCATGAGACACGCATCAAGAGTAGCTGAATTCATATTGGCGAGAATGGATCGCTTTGTTGTTGGCTCGCTGGTAAGGCCTTGCCGTCGAGGAAGCTTGAAAAAAGCGATGAAAAGCAGCAAAAATACAGAAGAGAGCTTATCACAATATCTTTTCTACATGAAAGGTCTTGAGATTAGTCGAGTCCCTCGTGGCAATGAGCATGAGCAGTTCGCATACAGTCTCGGAACTATCGGATGAGTAGCAAGAGATTATCGTACTTGGAGATGGGGTGACGATTAAACTTGAGAGTCAAGTTTTCGCGTTCAGAGCAATTGCTGGAAGAAATCCGAAAGTGTTGCGTATATAAGTGAGATAAAATATCATGAACAACCTGTCGTTTTCATGGAAGCTATCGAGAAGAGACAAGAAGGAAAGAGTGAACAGCCTTACCGTGTGATCTAAGATCTTGAACCACGAATTCCGACTCCGAGTTGAGGCCACGTGTGACGTACGTGATCGTCGAGGACACGTAGAGTTCGCCACGTATAGTTGTCAGTGGCCACATATGGCGCTAGTTGTGGCCACATACGTATGTGCCGTTGAGGGCAGCGATTCCAACACTTGCAATTCTCTCCATCGTTAAGAAGAGGAATAACAAGTGGCGAAGACATAGGAAAAGGTAGCAGAAAATAAACATCGCATTCACCGCGAATGCTTAAACTGTACCGGGCAAAGACTAGAAGCAAGTAACAGAACCAATATAGTCGTATAGCGCTTGTTGGGATAATTCAGTCCTAAAATTTCCCTGGTCAAGGTCTCTACTCATGGCACCAGCCTTACTACAAGCCGGTAGTGGCTGACGAAGTGTCTGGGGACCTTGATGACCAACATCGTACGCAGCGGTGTATTCCACGGCATGAGAGAGTTTGCCGTGACCAAAATCTTCCGTGACCAGGATGTCGCAAGTTGGCCTAGCAACTCCGAATTCTATCATGACAGCGTACGTTCGCAAAGAGAGAATCCCTCTGGGAGGATCTCTTCTTCCATCCTTTTCTGCTTGTCGGGTACATTAGCTAGGGTGTCGTCAAAGTCGTTTTCTTCGAAAAGTCGGCAGGGAGGCCTTCATCAATGCAATTGGTGCAGTACTTTTCTGGAATCGCTGCCCTCAAGACTCAAGAGTCAACGCCACATGCGGAAGTGGCCGCAACTACCGTATACACTGGGAAAATAGACCCGGCAGCGCGCTTTGACCAGGTCCACAAACCTGCATAAACATCCCTATCGTGGCAAGCAATCTCTGCTCAGTGAAGGTATTTTTGGATGGCATCCCAGCTATAGAGGTCTCACTTAAGGAAGTTTGGCACGGGTTGTGTGGAGATTATGCAGGTTTATGGACCTTGGTCAAAGCGCGCTGCCGGGTCTATTTTCCCAGTGTATACGGTAGCGTCGTACGTGGCAACTGACAGCTATACGTGGCCGCAGCTAGCGCGCCTCTCTTCTAGACAACTTCCATGGAGATGTTATGGATTAGTCTATGACTAATCGTGGATAGATAAGCGGCAAGGCTGGGATGATTACTTGAGCCTCCCCCACTGGCGTTGGAGGTACTTAAACAGCTAGGAGGGCATTCTTGTCCTTTCTCTTTCTTTCTTCCTTAGTTTTATTGATAACCATTTCCTCTCGCGCATACATCCAATATCCGTGACGAACCCTTACAATCAATAAAACTCCTTTTGCGACCGGACCGCCCGCGAAAGTAAGATCATGTAGCAAGTTGACAACGCCAAATCTTGCCCGCCCCCGAACCGCTCACCTCTCGTTCGGGTCTGGACACACGGCTTGCGTCGATGCGCGCGAAATTCGCAATCGACGGGTATGCAATTGGGCAACCGATGGCCCAATTTTACTACGTCTATTCGCGCCTCGGGACGTTCCAGGCAACGTTCCTCCCCTACG
The DNA here is from genome assembly GCA_018360325.1 of Claviceps aff. humidiphila group G2b. NCBI lineage: Eukaryota > Fungi > Ascomycota > Sordariomycetes > Hypocreales > Clavicipitaceae > Claviceps > Claviceps aff. humidiphila group G2b. The sequence goes on from SRQG01000204.1 coordinate 48,014, forward strand.
TTACGAGGGCGACCGACTTTAACCACCAGCCGGCAGCCTTTTCTACGTACATCAGCGACACGCTCGGGGAGACTCACAAGGAGCGACGATCTTAACTTGGTCAAGAAGCGGCAGGGACAGCACGAATTCCTCCACGCGTACAATTTTTTTTGCCTGATGTCCATAGGGTCGCCATCTAACTGTTGCGACGCGAGTTGTACGGGCGCGGCAGTTGAGCTGAGCATCGAATCCCCAAAGGAGTGCCGTAAAGTCCGCGTAGGCAGCTGGCCACTCTTCTCGGTCCAGTCGTATTTTGGACTCGTTGCGCAGGCCGGCCGACGTGGTCGGAAAAGTGTTGCAACCCTGCTTCGAAGAGAGTACAACGCGAGACGTACGCGTGGAGGGATTCGTGCTGTCCCTGCCGCTTCTTGACCAAGTTAAGATCGTCGCTCCTTGTGAGTCTCCCCGAGCGTGTCGCTGATGTACGTAAAAAAAAAAGGCTGCCGGCTGGTGGTTAAAGTCGGTCGCCCTCGTAACGTAGGGGAGGAACGTTGCCTGGAACGTCCCGAGGCGCGAATAGACGTAGTAAAATTGGGCCATCGGTTGCCCAATTGCATACCCGTCGATTGCGAATTTCGCGCGCATCGACGCAAGCCGTGTGTCCAGACCCGAACGAGAGGTGAGCGGTTCGGGGGCGGGCAAGATTTGGCGTTGTCAACTTGCTACATGATCTTACTTTCGCGGGCGGTCCGGTCGCAAAAGGAGTTTTATTGATTGTAAGGGTTCGTCACGGATATTGGATGTATGCGCGAGAGGAAATGGTTAGTCTGGTCAGGTTTAAACGGTCGTGATTGAGCGTAGTGTAGCTTCGGCAGGGCCCCTCCGTCCTTGAGGAAGGCATCGCGGCGGTTCGGCCGAAGACTAGGAAAAAGGTACAAAACCAAGGAAACCGGAAATCGGTCGAAGGGAGTTCGATTCGATCAGTCTTCAAGAGGCCTTGGAACCTTCGAAATGCTGTGAGCTTCGGAGAGGGTTCCGGATTGGTCTCTGCGATCGGTTTCTTGGTGTTGTGGAAAGGAGAAGTTTTATGGTGGGGCACGATGTGGCTCCGTCATAAACACTTTCCATTTATGTACCTAAGTTAGCTCTGAGACAGAGGAGGGCATTCTTCTTCTTCTTCTCTCCTCATGTCAAACAATACCATATCGACGCTAGACGACAACCGTTCCCCTAGGCCAGTCCCTTACAATTGTTTGACATCAACGTCATCTTTTTTTCCAATCCCCTCTCATTCTTCATTCTTCATTATGTCATCTCTCGACAATCTGGACGCGCAATCCCAAGCGCAGCTACACGCTGTCATTCAGCAAGCGGTCCAGGAGGGCCTTGCCGCAACCGAGCAGCGCCTCGCACAGAGCGAAGCCGTGCGGGAGCAGCAAGCTGCGCAGCTGCAGGAGCTGCACCAAACCATCCAACAGCTCCACGGTGCGCAGGCCGCCATGCAAGCGACGGCGGCTGCCCAACCTCCTCCCATGAAGACTTTGTTCGACGGAACGTCTTCACAGTTCCGTAGCTGGCGCATCACCGTTGAAGACAGACTGGCATCAGACTGCGCCGTTCTCACTCCGCGCCAGCAATGGATCTTCGTGAATGATAGCCTTGCTGACTCTGTCCAGAAGAGGCTGGCACATTACTTCGAATCCGGTGAGAGGCGCAACTGGTCCGCTACCGATTTCATAGGGTACCTCGACACCCTTTACGCCGACTCTGGGATGTTCAACCTATCTGCCTTTGCCAGTTGAGACTCGAATCGAACCCAGAACTCGGTGAAGGGCTCGTTGGCCCGTTGTCGCAGCTTGTGAAGTTGGAGGCGGGCCTCGCCGACAGTCGTGCAGTCGGCGTAAAGGGTATCTATGAGGAATCGGATATCCCTGCCGACCCGACCAAAAGGTCAGAACACTAAGCTGATGAGAACCAGCTTAGTGCGGGATATATAGGTACATGCTGGCTTTGCAGCCGACGGACAGAGCATACGGGTACGTCACAGTATCGAGGTACCCTATGAAATCGGTAGCGGACCAGTTGCGCCTCTCACCGGATTCGAAGTAATGTGCCAGCCTCTTCTGGACAGAGTCAGCAAGGCTATCATTTACGAAGATCCATTGCTGGCGCGGAGTGAGAATGAAATCGGTAGCGGACCAGTTGCGCCTCTCACCGGATTCGAAGTAATGTGCCGGCCTCTTCTGGACAGAGTCAGCAAGGCTATCATTCACGAAGATCGATAAGATAGAGCTGTTGCAGGTCGCCCTCCACACGGGGTTCGACGCCCGGCGCAATAGCAACGCGGACATACCCACCGACAACTATGCGGCGGCCGTCGCCGCCTACAAGGCCGCGGCGGCCAAGGACCGGGCATTGGAGCTCCGCTCCGCTTTACGACGAATGCCTGCGTCATCGACAACAGCCGGGCCGTCCAAGGATCCCGAAGGCGACACTGTTATGACGGGAGTTGCGAGTGCTGGAAGCCGAGAGTAACGATGTGTCGGTCTCGGAGTCGGAAAACGACCACTCCTGAGCGCGAGTCTCAGCGAGGGGGTGGGCATCCGCGCGCATGCGCCGTTGTCCCCTGTATGTAGTATGGAGTTCGAAGAAATACAAGAAAATATGGAGGTTAAAACTTTTCTCCTACCCGTTCTTTGCAATGACTCCATGTTCTGTACTGCCCAGGTGGACAACGGTTGTGATAGCTATGCGGCGGTGAGCGAACAGTTTGTTCAGCGTTTGGGATTGGAGCGCTTTGCG